>CAEFZY010066630.1:0-25568 GCA_903066815.1 Brachyrhaphis roseni
CGTCACGGTAACTGAAAGCGTGCGGTTGTTGTCAGAGCTTTATGTGCAAAGAGCCCATTGCTGCTGTGTTACTGCCGTGTCAGAGGCACTGTTTGGAAAGAAAAGCTAAGGTATATTATTAAAACTTTGAAAACTCTGTGTGCCGTCTGTATGTAGGAACATGCGGCTTATTCACAGGTGCGGCTTATGTATGTGCAAAAATGGTTTTTCCTCTAAATTGTGCGGGGTGCGGCTTATAATCAGGTGCGCTCTATAGTCCGGAATTACGGTACTTGCATATGTTCACTGCCTTTTTATTAAATTGCCATTTTTAACATATTCACTGTTTCTTGAAATAGTGAATTTGTGGTCTTCACTCTTAATCCTTTTATGTCTGAGAATATGTCTTGGAAATATTTAAGGGAAACCTAAGAACAGTACAGTTTTAATCAGAACTTATATTGCAGGTTTAGTGCGAACCTCCCCTTCACAGTTCACTATTCTATGGATTCACTGTTGCACAGATTTGTCTGTGGAAAAGGACTCCTAATTATTTGAGGACAGTTAACCAATTTTGGATTTTGTTGTAGAGCATATTTAAAATACTCAATGGAAATGCATCTTAGGAAGCTGACATACAATGCTATTTTATGCGCAATTGGTTGGTATTTACAAAGCATCCAATCCGGGAGCACAATTCATTTTCTGATTTTACACTCAAACCTGAAGATAAAGTAGACTCTGTGTTCAATTTTGACCTAGAGGCGATCAAATACAGCCCAAATTGATCATAAAAAAAGCACGGTTTGCAGCTGTTGCCAACTTTAGCATCATTAGCAGCTAACAGTTAGTGAGTCCTCATGTTATCAGAATGTTTACACATTTCTTTCCGTCTTATGCTGTCATAAAAACAATATTAAAATGGCTCAGACTACTTCGATGGTCACATAACCAAATGCTTACAGCTGGCCTGACGAGCACCCTTAATTAGTCGACTGTAAATGTAACATAGCAACTCCAGAAGTGCTTTCCTTGTTGCTATAAGTAAGAGCTTGAACTTTAAAAAGATTTAAAAGGGCATCAAGCTTAAAGCACATATCACCATATCAATACTCCTTCATATTAGCTTACACTCAATAACTAGAGAGAGTTTCATGAGACAGATTTCACATTGAAGGAAAATATAGTGTCAATTTTATATCATGAGAAGATATAATTTCCCCCAGCAGAAGATCCTTCTGTTGTTGATAAAGGACTAATATACTGCTGATGCAAAATCATCCCTAGTTCAACATGCAATTTAAACCATGGGAAGTTGGAACCAGATGGCCAAGATGATGACTAGCACAACTGGAAAACGTTGCCATTTCATTACAATTGACACCTCTGGGCTACTGAGAGAGTCTTGTGTTCAATGTCAGTGACTGTAGAATTAAATCAAGCTGCCACTTAGTATTGAACAGAATCAATCAAGTCCAGTCCAACCTGTTGCAGATCACATTACATATTCAACTTGGGCCTCGGACTGTCTCTACTGACCTTCCGGGTGAGTTTGAGGTGAAGTCTGGGTTTGGCATCGAGGTGGCAGGCTGTACCGTCATGATTGGACTGACGGACCTTTCTGGGGAGGGATAATGCATCCCAGCATGCACTATGCTCCCCAGAAACAATCCTCTCCTTCTTCTGCATACATAAATAATCAAGTGCAAGGCCCCTTGATGTCAGCAGCTCGGAGCCAAGGACGGGTCAGCGCTGAATATGAGATTCTGTTAACAGAGCTAGCAACATGCATGGTTGGCTACCATGACGACAATGAGACGCTGATCGGAGCGGCCGTACCGTCGCAAGGGAAGTTTAGCAGTGACAAACAGATAAAATTAAGTAGTTTTTTCTTTAAATCTTGAAATTGTTATGACTTGTTTTGTAATGCTAACATCATTCAGGTGCATTACTAAACCATAACACTGCTACTGTGCACAATAAGCTAAAAGCAAATGCACAGAGTCATTAGTTTCTCTTG
The DNA here is from genome assembly GCA_903066815.1 of Brachyrhaphis roseni. Taxonomy (NCBI): domain Eukaryota; kingdom Metazoa; phylum Chordata; class Actinopteri; order Cyprinodontiformes; family Poeciliidae; genus Brachyrhaphis; species Brachyrhaphis roseni. The sequence continues at coordinate 2,000 of CAEFZY010066630.1, forward strand.
TACCTAGAGACTTGTTGATCACAGCTTCCAGGGAAACAAAATATGTTCCATCAGAGCTGCTAGCAATGATTTATTTATGCATCGTTTGTGTCCTCACAAACAGTTTGGAGGAAGATTTATTTGGTAACATGAGAGACAACTAACTAGAGTTTAATTTAACTGAACTGTGACAGTAGGTCATGGTTCATGCTACTCTAGGTTAACCATGACCCAGAATAGCAAAGCTTTGTTGCAATTAAGTTTAATAGAAAAATTGAAAAGCGGCCTTCACAAATATAAGCATTGATATCAAAAAGGGAGCAATAAAGGTGTGTTTTATAAGGGTATATATATATATAACATCTTAATCCACAGAGATTGTGACTGGAACTGAAACAAAACCGGATGGAAAAATGACCAGAAGCAAGGCAAAGCAGTTCACCATATCATACAAGAAAGCCTTTTCACTTTATTTCATTTGTCCATTTTAAAACTTTGCTCAAAATTTGTGTGACAATTGGATGGAAACACAGCGACAGACACAGATTTGAAGTCAGTTGGTAAAAAGCTACCCGAGCTGCATCAGTGATGAAAGGATCTTGTCAAGTTTTGTGTGTTTCTATGTTTTAGGAAGAAATTGGAATTTCAATTTTCCAAACTCTTTGCACTAAACCCTTTGCAAATGGAATTCTACCAGGAAGAGTTTTTGGGGTTTTTTCATAAAATGACCTCAAAATTTTTGTATATATAACTTTGTGACAATTTTCTTTTTAACATTCAGTGTCTCATATACAAAATACTATACGACCTCCATCACTGTACGTTACTCGACTGACTGTTAAAAAGAAAAGCAATCCTTAACAGTCCATTGTTGTTAGCTTGTATTACCATCAGTAGGTTAGACTTCTAACAAAGACAATTAATTAGCAAATCCCAGTGGTAATGTGAGGCCCGCCGTAATCTTAAAACCTCTCGCTCCCATGAGAAGAAGGGATGGGTGAGACTAACCTACAAGTTTATTATTACAGTATATTCTGGAGGTGAACTTACTCTCCTCATAATATGAGGAGAGTAAGCCGTGATTCTTCTTCCTTTATTCTGTTTCTCTGTAAAGTGGCGAGACAGACCATCAAATATGGCTCCCTTCAGATGATGAGGCAGGGTGGAGTACACGTTGCCTCCAGTTCAGAATGCATGTTCTCTCCCAAGTAGGTACTGTTATTCATTGCTTGTGATTACATCAAGTCTCAAAAGGAAACACTATCACTAAGGTCAAGGCTTTAAAAGTTGAATCTGACAGCATTAGTGTGGTTGAGTCTACGTCTGGGGAAACGCGCAACAGAGAGGGACTCCTGATCATCTCATCCACATCCAGTGGTTGGAATCAATCAGCGAATGAACTCTACATAAGCAGTTCACAATGGCAAACAAAGGGAAAAAAACAACTTAAAATCAACCATTTTATTATCATGAAGCCCTTTCAAAATTAAAATAAGAGGCAGTAGGAATTTTACGAAGGCAGGTGAGATGTTCCATTATGGTGCCACAACAAGCTAACTCCAGAGAGTTGGAGATCTGCAAATAACACAAAGCTGAATGTATTTCTGTCCAATTACTCAGGGGAATAAACACACTAACATCAGTAATGCCAACTGGAATAACTGAGTTAAATACAAATTTAAGTTATTAAAGATGTACAAGTTTACACTAACAACTCTGTGATCATTTTGTCTTCACTTTGAAATAATACTTTTTACCTCCGGAGCTGTGTAATATCAACATCTCCCTGACACAGACAATAGGATATCACCTCTGCTCCTTGTACTAATAATCTTAGGATGGAGAGGCTTTTCAAAGCTCCTTTATGGTTCCAAAAATGAATGATTTAACAATCTAACACATAAACATATCAAGGTTTCCCCCAGTGTACTGTTAGCCACCAGACTTTACTTGACCCCCTGCCAGGCTCAGTACTTTTTGTTTGTTTTAACTAGTTTTTTTTTTTTTTTATAGAACTGGAACAGTGACAGTAAAACAGTGTAAGCTAGGTATATGGTTGACATATTGAACTGGGCACGAGGCACCAATATCGCCGTCCTTGCACTTGCCCAATTAACCTCACATGCTAATATTTCCAAATTTTGATGCCTGCTTGTGCATTTTTGTAACTTTTACAAATGTTTAATACAAAAACCACTGGTGGATGGCTCTAGTGCCCCCAACACCGGGTTTAGCAGGTTTATTGGAGAAAACCCTGTATATTACCACATTAAACCAACTTAGTCTTGCAGCAAAACAAAAAACCCTAGATGTTTTGATTTAGTGGGCATAATATTTCCAGGTGTATAAAAAAAACTTAAGGAACTACATTGTGTCCTGTAAGAGTAATAAATGAGATCTGTTTTTACTTGTTGTAGCAGTTTGTACTGTAGTTACTGTAGATAGTAAAGTACAGTTAGTTTTCAGTAATGCAAGAAAACAGAGACAGCTCTCTAACTTTGTAGTTTTTGAAAATGAAGGTTTTATTTTACCACAAACAAGTTACTTCTGAAATGTCAATATTCATAAAGTGGAAGAAAAATAAAGCTAAGATACAAATTGGGACTGACTTAAAGCAGGACTGGCAGGTAAAATCTCTGATCGGTGCATCAGAATTTTCTACATTATTTTACTCAACTCCCTATAACAATTATAATTCAGAATGCCTAAAACTACATGTCTACTTTCCTATAAACTCAACAGTATATACAGTTTAATAGAGCTGGGGGAATAAAAACTTGCGTTTCATCGTGTCATAAATGTCCTGGTCCAGAATTAAAGACTTGAATTAATGAGGCCCTACTTTTCGATGAACACATGTAGACATAAACAATCAATCACAGAGTGAGCTGAACACTCAACTCATCCACCACATTGAGACGCTGCACCGTCTCAGAGAGGAGCAACTGTCACACTCTTCTTTAAGCTGAATCTAAAGTTGCCAGAAACATTAAGATATTTCATTAAATTTTACTAAAACTCTTAATTATTCTCCCACTGAAATCCCTGAGAGTGTTGTGACTCGAGGGAACGATAAAAAGAAGAGGTCTCATTTAAAATCCGCTGTACAGCAATCTCTGGATGACAGATTTCCTGTGTTACTTTGTGTCTTGATCAGCAAAAAGAAAAAAGAAAAAAAAAAAAAAAGAGAGGCAGGCTTCTCAACGTTGGAATTTTAAAAAATGGCAGCTGAACACTGTCATTCTGAGCGTATCTGTGTCATCAAACGCGCTGACGCAGTTCTCCGAAGACGGAGGCCCGGCATGGTTTAATCATCTCCACACACACTGTAGGGTGATGATTACACACAGCAGCAGCAGCGTCAGGCGGCTAAATGGATGCAGCTTTGGGACAACATCACATTATTATACGTTTAAGTTTCCCCATGGAAACTCTTTAACTGTATATACAGCAGCAAAGTTTTAATGCTGACCTAAGTGCTGAACTTGGTGGGTTACTTTGAAAAGTGCAACCCTGAAAGAATGAGGAATCAATACGGTACCAGTCCACAGGTAACTTCGAAAGCAAATCAAATATTTACAGAGCGGGGGTTGGAAAAGTTGGAGAGATCTTTGTGAGAAGTGAAAATGTAAACAAAGATCCTAACACCAAGTTCTGAAAAGTTGGTTGAAGATGGAAATCATCTTAGCGTTAGCACAGAAGCTAATATCTACAGTCTTCCTTCTCCCAGTGCTAATTGCAGAAATACACCACTCAGTCAGAAACAACCTATTAGAGCCAGGAGGAGGGACTTAGCGCTGTCAATCACTCATGTTTCTCATCCCTTCCCGTTGCTCTCTGTCATGGTACAGCTGGTCCACAATGCAATCTGCTACAAATGTTAATGCTAGCAAGCACCGCCTCTGATGACAGTGGATAAATGGTTTTCCTGAAAAGGTAAGTTGTTTTTCCGCCATTAGCGTATTTAGATCACATACACGAGGATGATTGACAGAGCGAACACATTCCTCCTGGTTCTTATTGGTTGTTTTTGGTCTGGAGCGGTGCATTTCTTTTTTTACTGTCATGGTGACATTTTCAGTAATATGGAAAAAACATAGGCTTGAAAAAGTTACATGCTGCAGCTTTAATCACAGATCTGAGCTGAAAAAAATCTAACATGACACTTTTCCACTAAAAATCTAAAAACTCTTACCAAGAGGGTGGAGGCATAAAATAACAATACTGTCTTATTTTTCAGTGCATGCGTGTTGTGACTTTACACTACCACATATCTCCTCAAGGTTAGGAAGGAGTGGTGGAAAAACAACAGTAAGTTAAAGGAGTAAACAACATTATTCTTCTTAGGTTAGTTTTATAAGTACGGAAACTTCTGCCCCCCAAAAACTGTACGATTTTACTGAATTTGTACCTTTTTATCGGTGAAGAATGTGAGATCTTTGTGCCCTGTTTGGATTTTTTTACTGTAGAAGTAAAAAGAAAAGTAAAATCAAAAGATAAATTCGCAAGTTGCTACAAAAACCCTGGTCGCTTATTTTAAAGCATGAAATTTTCTACTTAGCAGGACAGCTATATCAGTGATAATCATAGGATTAAGCTACAATTTAACAAACATAGCATGGTTTTATGTTTTATTGTGAGCTTTTATTTTACTCCAAAAGGCCACACATTTACACAAAACCTCTGTTTCTTGGAAACCCACTGGGTAATGTTCAACATGGATTTTTTTGGGGGGGTTCCTTCAGTCCATGTTGCATAAACTCTACTAACACAATGTGACTGTTTGCAGCTTGCAGTCAAAAAAGAAAAGCCAAACCGATGAATCATTCATGCGGACTGTATGCAACCATGGGCCACATTAAAAATGCACAGGAGTGTTCAGCAGCCTACCAAAGCTTCCTGCAAAGGTTCAAGGACAGTATTTAAACCTATGTTTATCACCACAGACTCCTTAACTTGTATTTTTGTCATGTCTGTCACGCTGAAATATCAGCCACTACCATGTCCATCTTTCTAATTCCCAAATATCTCTGCTGAACTTTATTTTATTTGATGTTTTTTCATCATCCGTACACAAGAATTGATCCAAAGTGACATCGTGCTGACCTTTTGGTGCTGAACATCTTGGCAGCGTCTTCTTTCTTTTGCTACGGGGCTTCGGGAGGTCGAGGTTTGATGTTGCCTTTTCAAATCTGCAGAAAGCAAACACACACAAACAGTCAGCACAAAAGGCAAGGGGTCAGAGGAAAGATGGGTATTGGGGGAGATGTTCAGTCGCCCTCAAGTTGTCTAAAAGCCTGAACCACGCTGACCTCCACAGCCTTGGTTAGCCGGCCTCAGACTGAATGGAGTCGAATGGCATTTTTAATAATCATTTGCCTTACTTCGCCGCACCATTTACAACTGAATGGAATTAATTGGGTATGAAGCTCATCGGGAACAATAAAAGTGTAATTTAAAAACGGGGATGCTGTATGTCTGTCTGAGCAGGTAAACATGTCACAGATGGGTTCGGTTAGCAGCGGAAGGGTTAAAATCCCACAAACGGCAAACGATCTGTTTGCCGTGTTTCGTCTCACTAGCCTTGGAGTTAGCCTCTGCTCTTTTATGTAAAGGTTATCAGGGAGCGTGGAGGAGGAGCTGAGGTAAAAGAAGATAGGATTCAATAATTAATGCAGAGGTCTACACGGGCCTCACTTCTCACCCTCTGCTGTCGGTAATGAGATGAGTGGAGGGACAGAGACGGAACTGAAGCACCGTCATTCTCTCATCCCAAAAGTGAGACGCATCCCACACCATCTCACCATGCTGTGTGAAATATCCAGCATCAATTACTCTGCATGCATATGCTTAGTTCTGACATTAAAAGGGAAGAAATTCTCACTGCACTGGAAGGCTAACAGCTAGTATGACTGTTTGTTAGCTTAAGTCAAACAGTGTGGTGGGTCTGTTTGACTTTTGGTGTCAGAGGAAAAAAAAGGGCAAAAGGTGGAAAACACTTTAATCACATAGAGAATTTGTGGTGGGATATAAAGACTAGGGTTATGGTATGGAGGCCTACCATCATCAAATATTCAAAAAGTAGCAGAGAAAACATGCAAAAAAGAAAAAAAAAAACTGGTCAACAATTATAGGAAGTAATTTTTTTGTTTATTTTCCAAATTGATTTGTATGGATTGTAGTCTTTTGAGAGATACCTGTCTCATTTCCAAATAGTAAAACCCTCTTAAATTAACATTTTAAATCTGTCAAGATTATGAATAATTGTGGCCTCAACTCTTTAAGACTAAGAGGTTGAAAGGAGACACAGTAATAGTAGATTATGGTAAAAACTAACTAACTAAATAAATAAAACAAATAAACAATAAAATATCTTACTAATTGTCTCCTCTTCAGATTTTTTTAAAAGTGAAAACCAAGTCATCTCCAGACCTTTTTCTCTTACAAACTAAGAAAACGCTGACAAAATTTAGAGTTTGACATCTTTCTTAAAGATGTTTGTAATCATCATCAGTCATCTATTAAAATGGCCTAATCTAGAAACATGCAGTTTAGAAAACAGCAATGTCCAAAGTAATGTCCACTAATGGTTTTAAATTCATACAAAGAAAGACAATATCTAAAAATACAAGAAATTAATCAGCAGAATTATTGTCAAATTCAGTTTTTTGGATTTAGACCTCCTGATAGTAATTAAAGACAATTGTTTCCAAAAGGACAGTCAACTAATTTGCCCCGACTTCCCTTTATTGTGAAAATTCTTCTAAAAATTGCTTAAACACACACAAAAAAACAAGAATCAGGTTCTGAGTGTAAGATAGGTAAAGGAATAAGATATGCCCAGTGAGTGACGTGATCGTAAAATTGATGTAAGGAATCAAAACTAATCATTGAAAACCAGAATTTAAAATAATGTCTTTTAGCAGAAAAAGCTGCTCTGCTACATGACCAACATGTACACACATTCAAGCTTCCCTTTATTTCCACTGTTAAGACGCTGCTGTGTTCGGTTCCTCTCCGTTCTACCGTCTAACCGCCTCAGCATGTTTGTTTACTTTGTGTCTTTTTTTTCCCGGCTGGGACTCGGCCAGCTTTCAGCTGCCAATCAAGCACCGACAGGGATACACCCGACAAGCTGCTGAGGAAAACAAAAGCTACTCGTGTAATCTAGTGTTGCTTTCCCCCACACCACCTTCAGTTTCAACAATTTCAGTCAGATTTCAACATGACATCCTGTCAGCACGCCGACAGGAATCACAGGGGTTAATTCAAGGCTAGCTATAAAAGAGACGGCACAGGAGGCAAGCAAAATGAAAATACTGCATTCAAAGAAACTTAGCATTATATAAGAAAACCGAGCGCACGTCTCTGTGCTCAGACAACATATTTGGATGAGACAATCAGAAAGGTTTGACTACAACAAGAGGTTCACAAATGAACCCAATCTGTTAGTCTAACATTGATACAGTTTTCTTGAATTTTTTTTTCTTGATTTCTTGGATTTTGTCAAGAAAAATTTTCGCAAAAAGAACTATTTTCTTGAGACTTTTGTTCTACAGAATAGCACTGAAAGATTCTAATATCAAATAGCATTAGCTCAATGTCACTGTTTAATAGCAGTATCTGGCTGGAGGTGAGACTTTACAGAACATTCACACCATGAACACCAATAACAAGAAAAAAAGTAAAACATAAAAATGTTAATCAACGTCATCATCACAAAATTAGCAGTAGTATTGCAATGGAATGGTTTTCAATTGTTGGGAAAATGACTTTCCAGTTTTAAATGTGCAGTATCATATATATCCAGGCATATACTACAATTTTATAGCATAAACAACTTCAATTCTAATAAAAATTCTGCATATATCAAATTTGATTCTGCGATTTAACACCTTGAAATTGGGCCTCCGTCTCTTTAAGAACCTCTGGCTCTTTCTGAAACTCAGCCTTAAGAAAGTCATTGCAACATGACTCCTCCATTAACCCTTTAACAACATTTTTACCAGCGTTGCACTGAGAAGTAGAACCTATAATGAGCTCAGCATAGGAACAATTTCACCAGATGTTTGCTAATTGCTGCTGGCTAGTCTGGGGAGCAGAGTGAGGAAGTCACAGAGGAGGGAATGCTCTGTAAGGAGCTTTGTGCAAAAGGCAGCGTTTGGTTACACCATTTGTTTCTGCAGACAGAATGGCTGCAAGGGGAGATTAAAAAATGACTCCTCAAATGTGCATGAAGGAATCAAAACAACAATCCAAGTATGTTTTTAGTGAGAGAATAACATTATGAATGATATAAAGCTCAAAAAAGTTGATTTTACATAATACCACCCCTTTAACCTGGTCTTGATTTAATGCCGGGTTGCAGGAGATCTGCTGAATGCTGAAATAGAAAACAAGCCAAACAAGCTAAACCACAATATTCTGCCAAAGAAGTAGGTCAATAAAGCAAACAGTGTTCTCAGCTAAAACACCTTATAACTGAGGTAACTTTCTATTGTTTTACAGTTAAACTTATTCACCAAGTTTGTGCACAAACCAAGAATTCATGTGTGAATTTATTATTTATTCACATTATATTTAGAATTCCTAATTAACCATTTGAAAGATTTGTTGCATTGTTTTTTTTACACGTTTGACCAAAAACAGTCAACCTATTATTTTTGTTAGTTTCAGGTTCTCTATTATGTATTTTTACATTGGCTGTTCTACTGAACAGATAAAAGTTGTGTTGTTTTTACATCTTTGACCAAGCGTGTCAATCTACTGGTGTATTTCAGTGTGCTGTACTGGTGCAGTTATCAAATAAGTTTGCAATTCAATACATTTATGTCTTTGTTTTAAAAAGAAAATAAACATTTTAAGTCAATCCAGCGCTGTTTTTCTGAATCAGATTGTATCGGCCGATGCTAAACCTCAGATATCGGTATTGGAAGTGGAAAATGTGGACCAGTGCATCCTTAAACTTTAGTTGTCTCATAGAGCTGGCTCTGTCAACGCTCTGCTCTTGATTAACCGGTCTTCCTGCATTCCAACCCTCACCTTACTGTCAGGATCATGTGGGAAACAATAAGATGAGAGTGATTAAAGTTAGCTTCCTGGTAATGATGCCTAGCTTAGAGGTAGAGATAGGGCGAGGAACACAGAGTAGACCTGCTGCTGATCTGAACCAAAAGGGTTTACAATCTGTTCCAAAATGCTTCTCTCCAACTGGAGGGAATAAATACTTCCTTCTGACTTGTCTTGGGAAGTCCCAGGAAAAGAAAAAAAGAAGATATTGGTTTATCAAAGAAATGTGTTAGTTCCGTTCACCTGTCTTTTTATTCCATCAGTACTCAGTCAAGCAGTCATGCTCACCCCCGTGGCAGCATTGACTCTTGTCTGCTTCTATCTCAAAGGCAAAACTTGTTTGAGGATGTTTTTCCTGCCAAGCTTCATTAAATCAACCTTGTGGTTCGGCTTAATTGTCTCTGGCTGTGCAGAGCGTGCTGACAAACACCATCAGCATCCAAGTGTGTAATGGACCGAGGCGAATCCCTCAGACTCGCAGACGGATCCGCAGGTACCGCCGGTGTTTAAGACAACACGTCCGTTCAGAGATGTCAGAGATATACTTTGTGACCGACTGACTCGTACTGATGCATTTTTGGGGAATCGGATGGAAAAATGTGTAAGAAGTGTTTACACATAAAAATTGCTGAAAAGCCTTTGCCAACAGACTCATGGTAACTTTGGGGAGTTGCAGACATTTCACCTCTTGGGTGGGAAATGTTTTGACAGAGTAAATACTTTCTAAAATGCAATTTGCTTGAAGTCACAGCAAACATGAGGAGGACAGGTGGGCGATGTGGACTCAGAATTTTATTGCAATATTTTGTGGTACTATCATGATAGCGATAAAAATTATGATTTAAAAAAAATTATTTACTACTTCTTTTTTAAGTAACTGTATAACTGTATGCCTTGCAGTCACAACAACCATAACTCCACAAACACAAATGTCGTTCTTGACAAGACGTATCACAAAAACTAATTTTGTTGGACAATAAATTGTCTCATAAGTTACTGCGATAAATGATAACATTGATGTTTTGAGACCATTTTCAGGTAATATAATGGTAATGGTATAATAATGTAAGAATGCATTCTCAAGGATCGACAGACTTTAAATTCTAACAAATAATTAATATTCTAATAAATGGACCTGGAAGACATTTAAGTATCCTAAATAAATAAACAAAATAACAGAAACAACAAATAAAATGAATCATAAAGTCACTGTAAATAAAATTGTCTTTCAAAAAGGCGGCTAGTTTACACCAAAGCACCAGACTGAAGTCATCCAATTTTTGGTAGAAATAGAAAGAAAAGAGAAAAAATTATAAAATTATGCAAATGGTAATTATTGAGTTTGTTTTAATTCATCATGAGATTTATTGATGTATTCCTTATTGTGACAGGCCTATTCTTGACATTCCCATTTAAAATCAGGACACCAGTTACTTAAAGAAGTGTCATTTATATTAATAAATTGCAACGGGTTACTGCATTGAATTATATTTTCGAACTTACTGACATTTATTGATGCTCTCATGGAACAATCAGTGGAGCAAATAGTAAAAAACAACATTTCCAATAATATTGCCAGTTTAGTTTTTTTATTTAACATTGTTAATTCAGATTTATCGTGACGACAAATTAAAATTCCTGCAATAAACGTTGTGTGATTATTGCCCACCCTCACGCTGGTCAGATGAGAAACTGTGAAAGACTTGAAACTGGGAGGAAAACCTTATGGTGGTCTATCATATAACAATCAAGTTAACAAAACAAAACATCGGTATCAGCCGATAGTCTTTTTTTTTTTCATATCGGTCTCGGTCCAATAAGTAAAACTGGACTGATATTGACAGCAAATATCTACTTCCATCTTGTTGCCATTTGTTTCTGGAGAGAGGAAGGAGGTTGGTCATGTGATAGTGATCGGTTATTGACTATAACAGCAATATTAACATCGAATATTCATATCGACACAAATTTTTATATCAGTGCATCCCTATGCAATCCCTTTCTCTTTGTCATTTAAAAATAATTACGTTTTATCACATTACAAATGCTCAGCTTGTCCTCATGTTTCATCTTTCCAGATGTAAATAGTAATGCTGCATGAGTTGAGCTTCATTAATCTAAAGAAGCCAACAATGTGAATGAAGATGAGCCGGGACTCGAGGATGGAGAAAGCAGATGGAGCAGCAGAGGAAGAGAATCGATTTGTGGCAGGATTAGCTGGCCCAGCAGGAAGTTAGAGTGGAAACTGTTACAAAAGAAGAGCAGCAGAACAAAAAAGGCAAGTAAAGGCCACATGTATACAGCAGGCAGGGTAGGGTATTTTTAGGCAATGCAAGTCCACCCACCTTTAGAGTTTAACTCATAAAAAACAACAACAACTCTGTTCTATTCATAAACAGGATTATGAAGCCTTTTCACTTTCTGGAGAAAGTGAAAAGGCTTCACTTTCTCCAGAAAATGAAGCCTTACATTTTATTCTTACAAGAATGTCAGAACATTTTATTCTTGTAGCTCAGCACAAACTCCTCCATCAGGGATGAAACTGCAGAGCATTTGCCAAGATAAATCTATACCTAAAAGTCTTAGTGCAGGTTCTGTGTTCACATCTCAATCAGGGCCTGGTTTGCTGCAGTGATATGACTCATCTTCCCTTCTGTTCCTCTCTGCTGTCCCTCGTCCGTCCCGTTGTCTGCACCTCCCCACTGCTCACGTTTCTCCCCTCTCAGATCCCCCAATCCCCCTTCTCTCTTCCACTCATATCTTCGCCTGTTTCTGATGGCTCTTACCGACCCTTATTGTGGTCCGTTTCCTGAACCAATAAAGGTCACAACAGCCTGGCAGGAAACACAATGTCGTTACGGTAATGATCAGTCAATTAGGAATGAGCCCCCCTCTGTCATTTCTGACTCTCAGATTTGTGTTGGGCTGTTGGGCTGCCTGTTATCTTACTGAAGGCGTCCCATCTGAACTTCCAGGAGAAAGTCAGCCATGCCAGGTTGGTTCGTGCATTCTTGGATAAAAATGCATCAGAGTCCGTTTTGCGAGCAAATAAAACTTTCTACAATGGCTGTCGGAATTTAGCATGCACACATCAATTGGCAGCGATGGTGATGTCACACTGACTTTATCTTTAAAATGTCGGTTGTAGATCTAATTGGCAACAGATAAAAACTTCATGTTAAAGTTAACCATTTTTCAAATTTTATAGTTTTTTAAAAAATAATTTGTTGTTGTTAACAGATTTTGCTTGTGCACCGAATTTGCGAGCATACCAGAGACTAGCTTACACGATGGCTCCGGCCGAAAACTTTAACTGAAATTACTTTTAGAAAGATTTATTGTATTTAATTATTTAATGTGATACTAGTTAATTTAACTATGTAATTAATTCATCAAAATCAACACATTAAAGTCCTGGCCCTAGCTTTAAAGTGGAAGTATAGAGCCATTTTATAGCACAATCAAGTAACTATGTTTCCTTCAGTTGTTATGAAAAATGCTGAATATATCAAATATGGCTTTGACTTCATAATTTAGCAGCTTGAAATTGGGCCTCTGTCTCTTTAAGAAACTTGCTCTTTCTGACACTTCAGGAAGTCATCACTACATCGCTCCACTATTAACCCTTTGATAATGTTTTCAGAGTGTTACACTGAAAAGTAGCCTGTATAATTAGCACCACAGATGCGCAGTTCCAGCAGGTGTTTGCTAATTGCTGCTGGCTAGTCTGAAGGAGCTGAGTGGGGAAGTCGCAGGGGAAGGCTACTCTGTAATGCAGAAGCTAGGAAGCTTTGAAACCGCAGCTCCAGGAGGAGCTTTATCCTCCAGGGAGGAGTTATATCCACCCAGACATTTTGCCCAGCTGAATGGTTGCCAAGGGAGATTAAAGAATTTTTCAAACACACAGAAAAGAATCAAAGCAACACTCCAGGTATGTTTTTGATGAGGGAATAACATTGTAAACCAATGTAGAGCTAACAAAAGTCAATTTTACACAATACTGCCCCTTTAAAGTCTCAGCCCTAGTTTTAACCAAACTCTAGTGAAACGTAGACTCATGGTCCACTGGACCTGCTGCTCTACATGTTTGGTTTTCCCTTTTTAAAAACAAATCTGATTCTCAGACTTTTAGAGAATGCAATGAAACTAATTTGTGGCAACTAATTTCTCGGAAACAGTAGTACTGCAGGTACCTTTAAAATGGAAGGTGTTGTTTACCTCACGGATCCAGATGATCTATCACACCCTAAATCAATGATACGACTATTCCACAGGTATCATAAATGTGGTGAGCGATTTGTCAATGAAATCAGGTGAGCATTCTTTGCTATACATCATCAAAAGATATATTTGTTCCAGTAGAATACATTTAGAATCAGAACCTATTGTTATCCTCCTGAAAAAGGTGAGTTAATGTCTGTGCACAGAAAAAAATGGATGTTCTGTTCTTGCAGCTTGTTCTTCACCCAAAATCTGGCCAGAACTGGTGTAGTAGTGTCCTACAACTATTGTGTGATTGATCAGAAAATTGAAGTTGGCATGGTTACTACAGTAATGTATGCTGCATTGGATGGGCCCTCTCACAACTTCCCAACTCATAACTATGCTCCTTTCCTTACCACATGCAGAAAAAGGAACTAATTTCTCTGTTCTTGCTGCTTATAGCCTTTTTCGAAGTTTAAAAAGACAAAATGTTGAAGAAACCCCTCAAACTGTGATAAAATGAACAGCAAGTATCAAAGGTTTAGCCATTTAATACTTACTTTCTTAATATTAAAAAAAGAAAGAACACTGGCTGCATTTCCACTATAAATGTCAATACTCTGCAACTGTCTAAAAAACACAATTTTGCAAGAGCAGTGTTTCCACTAAATAAAAAGCACAATTAAAATCATACAAGACTAAGTTTGTTCACAAGACATTAAAAAGCATTTCAAACCATCATCCTACCACTTACTATTGTCTTCGTCTAAAATTTCGAAATACACTATTTTCGATACAGCCAATAAACCACCCCATCCTAGCGCAAAAAGCGTCACTGCAAAAATAGTTTTTTGAAATTGGCGAGTTTCCACTAAGCAAATTTCTTTTCGGAATTCCAATTTGCGCAATTATCAAATTAAACCAACAATAATCATCTTTTTAAAAAATCCAACAACAATGTAATCCAAGAGGAAAATTTGTTCTCCAGCTAGCAGAACCATCAGGAATCCGATTTAGCAACTTACAAGACCCGACGCTGTGGACAAGAGAACTATTGAGACCCTGCTCAAAGAATTCGCCATTTACGGAACATGAACGGCTTGCTTTTCCACTTCAGTCCTTCGGAGTTGATGTCAGCTGCCCATGATGACAACAGCAGAATAACCAAAAGGAAAACTTCAGCTTTCCAGCAGAGTTGCTGGTGGCAAGGTATGTATGGGAGCTGGAGCTCTGTCAGTTTGAGTTAAAGGCGCGTGGCCGGCCGGGTTGAGGACTCGCTCTCTGCTGAGTCACTTCACAGTGTGATATTAGGCTGACAGAGACAAACGCCCCGTGGAGTGTCAGTCAACAATGACCTCCGTCCCCGTGCTGGGACTCAATTAGCTTCCAGGCTGTCTTCAAGTGGAACTAAAGGCAACGCTTGCTCAACTTTGCTGATGGGGCCAAATCAGATTGTAGTCTGCTGCTGACAGCTCCACAGTCTTCCCATCGTGGGTCTCAGATGCACGTTATTGCACTGTCCCATTATCGACGAATTAACACAAGGGATGCGAGATTCTGGGACACGTGTGAAATATGGAGATTTGTGGACAAATGGCAAAACTCTAAACTCAAAACTGTCAACCCAATCAAAAGGAGAACCGATTAAATCAATCTATGAACACTCCAAAGTCTGTCTCCAACTTCCTTTATCCCACCCATATAAACTCTGATCTTGGTCACATGGCTCACCCTGGAGCCAAAAGAAGAGAGTGGATTGTTACAAGGGAGGAGGAGGAGGAGACATGAGCAGAGGGTTACTGGGCTGGGTTCCTGTAGCTTAGTGCTGCAAATCCTCTAATCCCCCAACCAGTTCCACGGAGCTGTTTACTACTTGTAGGTAAGGCTGTAACTGACTGAAACCGGGCGCAGTACTGTGTAAACCATGTCCTTCGGCGGTTCAACCCCCGACCTTACTTATTCTTCGCTCTTTTGCTCTTTTGAGAAGACTGCCGAGAACGTTCATCCCCTCCATAAATCCATTTGGAGATTATCACGATTAGACTGTGGGATAACAGAGAGGCAGCCCAACAGAAGCAGTGAAAAAAAATATAAATCACCCAGATGGAAGCGAGACAACAAATCGGCCATCATCCCTGCGCTTTTTAACAAGCCGCATCGGATTTTTGGTTGGAAGCTTTTCTTGGCATAAGTACCTCTGGTCTGTAGAAGTCTGGTCTATGAAACTGAATCTCGTTTCAAAGACACAAACATGTTGGTCCCTTCACTTGCAATTACAACGCAAATCAATAAACTCATGTTTTGCATCTGCCCTCTCCAACGCCGCACCGTATATATGCATTTTGCGTCTCCACACTGTCCCCAGTCTGACCACCATCTAAAAGAAATACTAATGATTGCATTTGCAATCGTCCAGCAGTTTCCTTCAGGAACCAGGGCTGAATTAAATTGTCTTTTCAAAGCCACCTGGAGTCATCAATGGTCTTCTGTTTACTCCCTACCACCACAACATTTCCCTTGCAGGTATTTCAAGTGGTTTTTGGACGTGATAAAAAAAAATAATGGATATGAATCATTTAATCACATCATTTCAATCTTATTTTGTTAAAAAGTAATACTTGTCACAGTAAAAGTTAAATAAGCACAAAGTTAAACAAGTTTTGCATCAGATATCTGTTGTTTTCTTACTTAAACTGCAGTTAAGACAGAATGTTTACATTCCACGGGTTGATTAAATACCTCCATTAAATTTTTTTCTGTAATTAATTAAAGTAAACTTATTAAAATCAAGTCCCAGCCCTAATTTCAGGTAAACCTTTCAACTAAGACTGATGATGTTTCTCGTTGCAATCATTCCAGAATTTTTCATCCGTCAATTAACAACTTTTTGTTTCTTATGCTACACCAGTAACAAGTGTTCACCACAACATATGATGACTGTAACTTGGACTCTTGGGAATTTGAGTGTTTTTTGAGGTTAGTATTTTTTAGAGGCAAAAAAAATAATTATAATACAATTACAGGGAAAATAATTGGATTTCTACTTTTGGGGTTAAAAGCTTAAATGCAAGAATAAGCTTAAAAACTGAACCTGTTGCTGTAGAACGGTCTGAAACTCCTTTGATGTGGGTTAATTTGAAATCATTAAATGGTTAATAATTTCAAAAAAAGTCTGCACTTCTTTCCTCTACAAGAGCCATGTGTGCTTCAACCAAAACAGTTTGATCATCTTTAAATGGACATTTTTGCTAGCGACCTAATTATCCACATAGATATGACAAAAATAGTCTGAAATACATAAAGAAGCTTTACAAAATAAATGTCACAAAATAATAATAAAAAAACACTTATGAAGCATCCCATGATTTTTAATTTTTTACATTTATTTTTTATTTCATGGGGACATATTTTTTTTATTTTTATTTCATGGAGCATCTATAAATTATTTACTAATAACAGCATATATTTAATTTTTAATGAAAGTGTCCTTTTAAAGTATCGATAAACCGGACAGATAGAGGCAGATCTTTACCAGCGCTGTTGTTCTTTCCTGATATAACAACTCCTAAGGAGAATCTGACATATATTTCAAATGCATCCAATCCCACTGTGTATTCATATATCAACATTCAAGAAAAAAAAATCAGAACCACTGCTAACTCTGTGTTATTGTACGGGGAGCTTTTGTGTTTAAAAGCTACTTGGACTCACTCACTTTCCCATAATGAACACAAGGAGAGTGTGTGTTCACTAGCCCTGTTATGGTGCAAGTTTCCCCACCCAAAGACCAATAAACTTTAATTTTGTAAAGTTCACACTGGAACTAGAAGACATTTATATGCAGAAATAAGACAGGACAACCAAAAACAACAAATAAAGCTGAAATACAAAGAACTTACAACCAAAACCATAAAAAAAGGATTACATGCCCATCAACAAAATCCCCCTTCAAAAATATTAATCGTCAGAATGGAAATTATCAAACTAACTTACATTTATGAGGCAATTAATTGATGAATTGATTAATTGCTTATTATTACAGGCGTGGTGTTCACTTAAATTTTTTTTTTAATAAAAAAGAAACAGAGAAAACAGATACCTCAACCTTAAACTATTGTGTTCAAAAACTCTCTTACAAAGTGAGATCTGTTGTTGGCAATTTGACATTTCTGTACCAACACATCTGTAGAACTGTTAACACAACTTAAGTTTGATAACCTCAACAAGCTCAGCTTATCAAATAAACCTGAGAAAAAAAAAAAGATCAAAATGATGAACATGAAATACAGATTAGAAAATCTATGAAACTAATTGAATTTGTTCCCTCTAAAACGGCGTGTTTGAAATCGTTTTTACGACATGAACTCACTTGAGTTTCATCAGCAGTATGCAGTAATCAATTGGTAACAGCGAGCATACATTCATGACGGCAAGAGGAGGGATTAATCAAAGCCACAGGCACCGTGCATAATTTGATCGAGAGCGCTATTACTCAAGGTGTGTGTGTGTGTGTGACCTCCAAGCTTTACAGCTGCGACATTTCAAACAAGAACTCAACAAGTGTATCTAAAGTTCATGGAGCTGAAACAATTAGTGTATTATTCCAGTTAAAGAGCCAAACATTGTGCATGGTTACCTTTTTGTTAGATGGTTCGTCATTCCAGGATGCAAAAAATTACTCAATCACCTTGAAGAAGTGGCTGTTCATCCGATTTTCTGATGAAACGGCTTTCCCAATCAATCCTGCATCCAATTTGAGCCATAAATAACCTCATGTGCACCAAGAAATCACCTAGTGACCTGAATCAGACAATTTTCAGCTTAATCGGTCAAGACCTGTGAGCGGTCGACCGGAAACTCAAGACATCCCATCTTTCACCTGGTCAGTAAATGCATCATTTGTCAACCACTACCAGCTCAGACTAGCAACAAAAGTCTACAATGTGGAAACAGTCACAGAGTAAAGAAATTATTTTCGAGTTTCAATCACGTGGTTAAGTCAGAGGAACCAGTAGAGCGTACGAAGCAATTGAAAACTGGATTCTTAACAACAGTAGCTCAGTCAAGCTGCCACAACAGACAGCAGCAGAAAACAGAGAGCTGGAAGTAATGCAGAAATCTGACTCAGTTTTAGCCTTTTGGAAAGTCCAATCCTGTCTGTCACAGAACATGCCAGATTTGGAAACGAAGGCCTTCTTTTGGAAATCCAGGCAGAAATTATCTTGTGCTTATCTGGGGTCGGGTTGCTGAGGCAGCAGCCTAACCAGAGAGACACAGACTTCCTTCTCCCCACCCACTTGGGCCAACTCCTCCAAGAGAATCCCAAGGTGTTCACAGACCAGCCAAGACTCACAGTCCCTCCAGAGTGGTCCTAGACCTTCCTCTGAGTCTCCTCCCAGTGGGACGAGCCCGGAACATCTCACCAGGGATGCGTCCCAACCAGATGCCCCTATCCACCTCAACTGGCTCCTCTTGATGGATGGATGTATGGATAAAAGAAATTGCATGCTATAGCTCTCTGTGGCCTGGCTTTAATTATAGGTCCCATTCGGCTTTTTACGTTCACATCACAGACAGCAAAAATCAACAGGTGGGCCAGCAACTGGAAATCAACCACAGAACCTCGGTGAGTCTCTGGGGGATGCATCTTCCCAAGCTGCATAAACACTAACTACCTTTTTTTTTAAAAAAAAAAACAAACAAAAGTATTACACTTTAGAGCGACTTCACTATTTCAGAGCCTTCCACTTTCATCAACCTCTAACTTCTCATTGACCTTGAGCCAATTACCTTGCAGGATGTTGCAGCAGATTGAGTTTGGGAACAGTGATCCAGTTTCCTCTCCTGTCAGCTCTGAACGACTCGACCGCTCTCTTTGGCCTGAGACATTTTATTAGAGACGTATAATGAGAGATTAAAAGGAAACTGAACAATATATATACACATACACTTACACACACACACCCACACACCCCCACACACAGAGGCTTCCAGCTATGGAACCCTGCAGGCAGCTCACTCTGCACCTTATGGGACTATACCTTATTGCATTATGCAATGCTGTAATAGGCTTAGCTACACACTGCTCTGCAGGGGAGGGGAGCTATTGGCCTCACTCAGATGACTCATTTCATTAAGTCTGCCTTCCTCAGAGCTTTGCAGAACTTTCCGCACTTCTTATAGGAACACAGTGTATATGGTTTAGTTTTTTATTAATTTATTTGGCAGGGACAATGCACGTTAATTAACAAATGCACCAGAATCAGTCAACTGCCTATAATTCATCTGCTTAAATAAAATACATTTGTTTAGGATAACTTTATTTTAATTCCTGATTTATTTGTCTGCAGTATTTTATTTATTTATTTTTTCCTTTGGGGGTTCTCCAATGTTTACGTGGTGCTAGTGGCTTTTGTTCATTAGTAATTTGACAGGAATAACAGCAGAGAGAATGAGATGCTGTAAGTGGTCCGGCTCCGGGAATCGAACCCCCGACATCTGGAAGACCGTCCCTTTCTGGATATAGTGAATTTGATCTACTAATGAGCCGCCTGGGCACCCCATAAATCACTTTTTCATTAATTTACTTTTGGCACAGAGAACTGACTGACTGTCAGGAAGCAAATGTACATTTAATTAACCCCAAAAAAAGCACAACCCTTTTATTAAAAAAAATAAATAAAGGGGACTAAAAATAGTGGAACTATTTTTAACCCGACTGGCCATCAGCTGCACGAAAACGCAACTCTTTCAAACGTTAAACATTAATAAGGAAACGACCGGCCGGTCCCGAAAGAAACAAAATGCTAATAATTACCGGCATTAGCCCGGCAGCTTCGGAACCAGCGCGTGATGACTTACTTTCCAAAGCCAGGGAACGGCGACGTCCCGTCCGAGATGCTCGGAGACGCTTCCCAGCGGGGAGTAGGGGAGCTGACCGACTGGCTGTGGGTGGAAATGTTTCCTCAGCAAGCGTGTGCCATAGCGGGAATGTACACAGAGGCAGACATGCGGAGTCATTTGACCTTCTCCCAATAGAAACTACCATCGGTGAAACGTAGGAGAGGGGGAGGAGCGGACCGTACCAAGCGGAAGGTCCCAGCAAGGCAGGGGGGAGGGGGGAGAGAGGAGCCGTCATCCTGGGATGTTAACAGCAGCAACAAGGATGGGGATCAAGCAGAGCCTGCAGAGGAAGAACAGACGCTAATGGAGCTTGGATGTTCAAAACCAGAGGCAGAGTCCATGTTGATGAGCGCAATCACTCCCATGGGAGAACAATTTGTTACATCTTTTTTTGTTTTAAGGTGATGCTGACACAAAATCACTGCAAATGTATTTTATTCCCACCTGCTGTTCTGCCTGTAAAAAGGGCAAAGATGTGCTGATGGTCACATTCTGTTCAGCTCAATTTACTTTTAGCATGCAAACAACATTTCAGGGATCATATTACCTTTGAATATTTTTGCTCTCTTTTTTTTTATGGCTGAGGCATTACACACAACTATTCCTTCTGGTTTTGCGTACTGGAAGGATTTTTGCTCAGGCATTTATTTATTTTATTAACTTTTGAACAGTTCTAATAGTCTATAACCATAGTTCAGCTGTTTTTACACTTGGAATAACTTACTTGCATTTCAGAAGCTCAAATAATGCTTAAATTTTGACCCCAAATTCCAGAGGAGTTAAAAAGGACTTTTCAGTCAATCACAATAGGCATGGATCACATCTCCCTCCCCAACGTCTCCTTTTCCTGGCTTTCTATAGCCAGAGATTTAAAAAGGAGTGGCAAAAGCAAAATAGGTAGGTTAGCAGTTCTTCCCAGCAACTGATGTGCAATATGGACTCTGCTGCAGAGAGACTGAGCTGTTAGCATGCCATGAAACTGTCATACAACATCAGTCTTCAGGCAGAGGTCTCTTCTGATTCATTGGAAGACTGACTGCTACTGGAGCTCCACAACGCACCATCCACAACAGCTCTGCAATTTTATTTCTGATAAAAAAAGACTTTCAATTGGATTTAGGTTTGAGTTTTGACTGGATCATTTTAAAACATGAATATGTTTTAATTGACACCTCTTCCTTGAACCCACTATGTCTGGTTTGCTTCACTCAAGTCTTTTCCTCCCTTTAACAGGTTTTCTTCTTCAGTATTTAGCTCCGTCCATCTCACCATCAACAATTTTGATTTTAGACAAAAGAATATTCTTCCATATGTTTGCCCTTATATTGGGCTTTACATGACTTTTGGCACACAAAACTGTACTTTTCATTACTTTCTATCAAAAAAAGAAGAAAAAGTGTGAGTAATGTACTACTGCCCCAGACAGGTAGAAAAAAAATCAGTAGCCTGATGTGTTATTTGAGTCAACTGCTGTACCTCACCACTGTATGGAAATCTCAGGAATGTCAGCGATGGCTGCGTTCTTATTTTAGCACATGCTGACACCTTGCATGGCTCATGGGGACGCTTCACCTGTGACGGGCTCATTTCTGCTGAAATGCCTCGCCGGTAATTTTCACTCCAACTGTTTTTACTGAAGAGATTTTAACTAACAACAAAACTCACCTGCCTTCACTTGACGAGACAGCCTCAATTATTATAATAACTATTTCATAAAGTTAAACTTATTTAACCTGCTGTGCTCCAAGAAAATGAAAACATGTCTTTTGATTAGTGTCAGTTGTCACCAACCTGGAAATGTCATCATGATCTAGTTCAGAAAGAAGAAAATCAAACCTGGAAACAAATTAGGTTAGAATGCAGCAGGTTCACCACCTGGATGATGTACTGGCAGATTGTTTCAAATAATCTGATTTTGTCACAAAGTTTAGGTAACTTTAGGTATTTGGGTTTTGTGCTTGTGGTTCGTTTTTTAGTATTACTGATTTAAACGCTGCAAACAGATAGTTTTGTTCCATCTGCATTGAAGGAAAGATAAAAACTTCAAAAATGAAGGTGGGATCCAGGTGAGGTACACTTGGAGAGAAGAGTACAACTGGGAATCAGGGAATGAACAAAGACCAGGAGCCACAGAGTAACGGAAGGTAAAACGGAAGATCCAGCAGGGAATGAAAGAGGAAGAGGAGCTTAAATACAGAGGGAGAAATGGAAATGACAAAGGGACCAGAAGAGCTAAATGACTGGGGAAGGTAGCAGGTGGAGGGAAACGAGGAAAATGATTAACAGCTGGGAACGTGAGCAGAATGGCCGACTGAAGGTGAAGTTAAAAAAAAAAAAGCAAAGTAAAGAGAATGAAGGGGGAATGGAAGCCTGAATGGTTAAAAGAAATAAAAACTAATCTAACAAAACAAAAACAATGAGATTAACTGAAGTGATAAACTCAAATGAACGCTCTTCAAATAAGAAGCACAAATGAAACTAAAAGTCCAAACACCTACAGATCCTGGCTCACCAACCTGACAGCAAGTTTTTTGGCAAAAATTTTAAATGATCAATGAGGGAAATGGGGGCGCATTACCTTGGATCTTTTCCCATTTTTACCACAAGAGATTTCTGGGTTTCCCCAAGTATATTATAAGCTTGGCGGGCCACCAGGCTTTACTTGTGCCCCCACCAGGCTAAGCATTACTTATTTATTTAAGTCTTTTTAAAATGTTTGGATTTTTAAAGACTTTATAGTTGGTGTTCAGGTATTAATCTTCCATACCTGAAGATTAATACCTTCAGGTATTAATCTGAAGGTATTAATACCTTCAATAACACATAATGATCAAGTGATATTTTAAAGTTTCCTGTCAAATTTAAACATTTTTTTAACTCACAAACACAACGGGCCGCTGGATGAATGTCTGCCCTAGCACCCAACCACCGGGCTTAACAAGTTTTCTGGGGGAAACTTTGGATTTTGTTGCACTGAGAAGTTAAAAGTTTCGCCTCTGCGAATGATTTTTGATGGAACTGAGAGCAGTACATGTGTAAACTGAGGTGCAAGACATAAAAAGTAAAATGTCTGACGAAAAAACAAAACACCAGGTCTGGGGTATTTTCTTAACTTCAACCAAAAGTGTCACGGATTGTGCGGTGGTGAGGTGGTGAGGCAGACGCTGGAGACCCAGGTAAGATGAAAAAATGATAATTTAATGAAAAAAAACAAATTATGCAGTAAACAAAAATAGTCCAACGACCAGGCAGCACGATTTGGGCAGAATCCAGGGCCCAACACCGGTAGCAACTGGGAGAAACGAATGGACTGAACACAAACACACAAAATTAGTCCCACGACCAGGCAGCACGATTTGGGCAGAATCCAGGGCCCAACACCGGTAGCAACTGGAAGAAACGAAGGGACTGACAG
>CAEFZY010066633.1:0-47770 GCA_903066815.1 Brachyrhaphis roseni
GATAGATAGATAGATAGATAGATAGATAGATAGATAGATAGATAGATAGATAGATAGATAGATAGATAGATAGATAGTTATGCAATCTTGACTGTGGCTCAACAACGACCTCTGTCAGCGTGACAACACCGCACAACCGGGACAACTTGAGGAGAAAAACAAACGAACACGGATACGTCGTCGGGCCTAATCAGACGATCGGATTGGACAACAGGATGTGAGTTGAGCTGTTTAGGGGTGAGGCGGTGCGTTCAAGGGCATCACAATTTTTGCACATCTGCGCAGATACACTTGGCTCCAAACGCTCCGGAAAAAAAAATCCCCCGGACAAACACGTTTTACCCTCAGCAGAAGTTTTTAAATCTGAGAAAATACCCGCAGCCACCGCTGCACGGCAGCATTTCCACGCATGCACCCGTCTCATGTGTGTTTCACTCGGTGATGTGGTGTGTAGGCAGGAGGGGGGGGAAAGTTGTGGACATGTTTTCCTGGAAGTGCACGGTTTTGCGGATACAGTGTGCAACAGTGTAACTACGGCGTTAAGAAGCCTCCCGCTGCCCCATCGGGACTTTGGAGCGTCTTTCCGTGTTGCTGTCAAACCGCCTGATCGCCATATTGTGCGCAGCGAAACTCGATGGAAACTTGTCAGAGTTATGACATTTGCTGCGCACAAGCCCTTTATGGAGCTGCGTGCAGTCGGCTTTGATCGAAACCTAAAAGTGACTCCATGGAGCCGATCAGGGGTTTGTTTTTGCACCGTTGATCAGGTAAATTGAACCCTCTGGCTTATATCAAAACGCTTGTTAGTCTGCGGTGTTGATCTAGAGAGCACGCAGCTCCTGAGTCGCTTCCTTATTGCTTGTTTGCAACAGAACATTACTGGCTATCGCTCGGGTGATTGCAAGAACCCCTTCGTTTCCTGTATTTCTTGTTAAGCCAAATGGCAGCTCCGCTCCGGAGGCGCCTCCTTGTTTTCTGCTACCTTAAAACTTCGGCTTGCAAATGTCTTCCGTGCACGCACCTGATCGCATGAATCCAAACACGGACTAGTTTCCCCTCTGCTTTATAATTTCACTTTTCACACAAGGCCATTTGCTGGTGTAGGCCTCAGTTTCCTCTTTGCTGCTGGCGACTGTAAATCGGCTGTAAACTCGTAGTGCCCCCCCCACCCCCCCAATAGGAACTAATTCATGAATTTTATTCTCTCTGTGTGTCTGTGTTCTGTAAGGTCTAGCTCCCCTGAAGATGTTGAGAAGAATGGACAGCAGACCTCAGATTTAATTGCTGAAAGACGACTGCATGTTCCCCACCCTGCACTTTCCTTTGGGATTTTATGTTTCCTCCCAGATACCTCTGTGTACACAATTAAAGAATTTCACGACCGCGGGCAGCGGTAGCACACTAAGGAGAGATACACCAAGTTTTGCACGATTAGAAATTCAGTCGAAAGCCATTTTACAATCTTAGGAGACTGCTATGAGTCTTCCTTCTCAGGTTAATACTGACAAGAGCAAGCACCGGACTCCAGTCATGAAAGATGGAGTGCAGCACCCGGGGGAGGTTTATTATGGTATGGGCTCCCCTGCTTTAAAAGCGAGCCATAGTGACTCTGCAAGTGGCTCTGGTGTTTACAACCCAGAGAAAGGCCACCAAACTCTGCCACACTATCAGCAGCCTTCTGCTGTGAAGTGGATGCAGGACCCCTTACAGGCACCGGGGTGGACCCCGGAGGCCCCAGTGGCAGGCTGGGGCCAGAACTTTGGCCCGTACATGAGCGGTGTGAACGTCAGGGATCAGATGGCCTTCCATAAAGGAGTTCATGAAGGCGTAGCGATGCCGATGGCAGCGGAAAACCAGCTGACAGCCCCCGTGGAGGTTTACAGAGACACCAGCCAGGCTCAAACTCAGGGAAGGGGGCTTGAATGGGAGCAGCACGCCACTGCTGCTGTAATGCATCAGGCCCAGCTACAAGCCTATCAGCATGGCCACAAGGGTGTGGATCTCCAGGGGCAACCCCATGTGCCAGCTCACACCATGCAGGGGCCCATTCTGCAGCCTTTCCAGGCCTCATTCAGACCCAACAAGCAGCAGTTTTCATCAGGTTACTACTCAGTTTTCCCGGCAAACAAGGGAATAATCTACGGAGAGCAGCCTAAAACTCAGCAGCAAATTCTGCATCAGATGCAGCAGCAGCAAATGCATCACCACCATCAGCAGCAGCAGCAACAGCAGCAACAACAACAGCAGCAACAGCAGCAACACATTCACCAGCAGCATCAGCTTCAGCTGCAGCAGCAGCATATGCAGCAACACCAGATGCAACAGCACCAAATTCAGCAGCAACAGCAAATGCAGCAAATACAGCAACAGTATCAGCAGCAGCTGCAGGAGCAGCAACTTCAGCAGATGCAGCAACAGATACAGCAACAGAATGTTACACAGCCTGAAACAACACAACCTCAGGTCCAACCAAACCTGCAACAGCAGACCCAAAGTTTTGGAGCTTATCCGCCTCCTGACCCTCTTCCACCGGACTCTGGAGCGAGCAAAGAAGACACACAACCAATGGAGATGCATCCAGAAGCCCAAACCGAAGACGCATCTGCCCTACCCAATCCGTCCTCTGAAAAGGTTGCCGCCACAAATCCTTTAGACGCTGTTGACTCAGCCCCTGCAGCCCCTCGGCGCTCGCGACGCCTCTCCAGGGAGGGACAGTCCCCGCTGGGTCCTCCTCCCGGAAACATATGGTCCCAAGCCTCCAAAGAGCCGCTGCCGCCGCCACCGCCACCACCCCAGAATGGAGTGGCAGGTGTCACAGCTGCAAAAGGAGCGGACAGCCAAGCAGCGACAGGAGGGGTCATACAGATCACCCGCAGGAGGAGGAGGGCGTCCAAAGAGATCAACTTGGAGACCCTTGCTCAGAAGGCTTCGGAAATGGAGTCCCTGCCTGCTAAAGCTGCCAAGGTTTTTTTTTCTTTTTCAAAATTCAACATTTACACTTGTGTTGTATCTACTTTATCAATTTATGGTATAAATCTATGGTGGGGATGCAAAAGTGTTTTTCTTAAATATCTTATCTGGACTATTGACGTGAAATACCCATTGGATGTCAGTAACAACAAACGCAATCCACAACCAATGAAATCAATGCAAATAAGCCCAGAAATCAGGTTCCCTGAAACAGTTGAACAAAAACGTACCGTTTTTATATTGATAATCACAGCTTCAACACCTCTGCTGTGTTGTGTATTGCCCAGGTGGGATTTTGAGCTATAGAATGTCTTCAACTGTTAAAGGTTCATTAGGTCTCTTCTAAAAACTCTGATCTTCAGTTTTATCCAGATTTAATGTCGTGTGTCTGGGAAGAGATTAATTCTGTTCTCTTCTGAACACTCTTTATTCACCCAGCAAATCAAGACTTTTTCTTCAAGAGTGGAGCATTGCGCAGTGAGCGTTCCTTTAGGTGGTTTTGTTGAGTCCATTATTTATTGTTTCATTTGAAACAATAGTTCCAGGTCTTGGTAAAGCTCTCTAAAAGTGGTCCTCATCTCTTGCACGACTCTTCTGATTATACGCTGACTAGCTAACAGAAATCATGTGAGCGGTACCTGGTCATCCTTAGTTTACTATGAAATGATGTTCTTTCCACTCCTGGATCCTTTCACTAATGGAGCTCACTGGAACATGAAGAAGCTAAGAGAGGCATCTGTATCCAATGCTATCGGAGTAGTCTTCTACAGTAAGGTTGTAAAAGTTTTAAGAGAGAGAGCTTGTTGTCATTACCCATTGAGAAATTCTTCTGTACTTTTGCATTTTGAAACCTTTTTATAGGCCATCAGTTAGGACCAAGACACCTGGCATTAATCTGTAAGTACAGAGGCAAGAATTCCTTTATAAATACTGTCAGATTTCAGGCATTTTCTTGGCTTTCTCTGCCAGTATCATCTAGGTTTCTGCAGGATCTTAAAAAAAAAAATCAAAATAGCTGAAATTTAATCCCAGCATTTCCCAGAATTTCCATCTTACATCTTAAATTATATTCATTTATGTCTCAACTTTGTTCTTCGATTTATTTAGATTTCAGTTTGAGAAAATATTTGTTTAGGGAATAGAAATCAAAAGCATTCCTTCTACCTTGTTCATTACTAACAAAGAGTGTATAGTTCAAAAGGTCAGACGTTGAAAAAGATACCAATTATGGCAACTACCACAATACAGACAACTGCAATAAAAATTTATCTAAGTTATTAAGGGGGAAATAGAATTACCGATAAATAAAATGTCAGAGCCAAAGACACCAACACAACAAAGTTAATGAATTTGCTTTTTTTTGTTGTTGTTGTTGTTCACATCCTAAGTTTTATTCTTAAATTTAATTTACTAAAGCTCACACAAACCCTGTTTGCTACACATAATTTAAATTAGAGGGGTAATTTGTTTTGATTTCTTTGTATGTGTGGATTGTCTTCGGTTGTGGATTTCATGTCAATATGCATGTTGACAATGTTAGAAACATGTTCATAACCATTTTACACACATAAAATAGAGTGGCGGCAAAGAGGGAAGTGTGGAAATCGATAGTACTGTAGCTCACAGTAGCTCCATCATAGATTGACGGCATATAAAAAGAGTCTGAATCTTGAGTCTGGTGTAGGAGCTGCTAGCTAACAATCCCTTGACAACTATAGTGACAGTCAGGTTCTATTTGAGTTCGAAAGCAGCCAAGCAGACGCTCTCAGTTATATAGTAGTCTTAGAGATGGACTACACCAGTAGCTGGGTGGCATGTTGGATTTGGTACTAATTGATTTTCGTAACTGACTTGATCAAGTAATGGAAACAAAAAAAGTTGATGTGCGGTGTATTCTGCTTTATACATCGAGGGAAAAGCAAAGGTAGCTTATTTGGGCAAGTGAAAGCATATTTTCTCATTTGGCAAAGTTGGCACAGCTGTATAAAGAGGAACAGCCTTGTTTCTATGCAGAACTTCCCTACCGTTTACAAAACTCCAGCAGCCGTCCAGTTTCAGCTCTTTTAAAGAGATCTCCGCTATTTAATTTGTACTTTCCCACGGCACTCTGCCGTGGAAAAGCTACATTTCCAACATTTCCAACAGCAAATGTAGCTCAAGATTTCCTGCTCTGGATTTAATCAACACCGAGGGTGTTATCTTTGTAAGACACATGATACTGTCGCTGGTCAGGATTGATCATGTTTACACAGTAGGTGCTGCACCCTCTTAGACGTTGTTCCTTTAATTCAGACGGTCAATATGTAAACACAAGCACACAGAGTTCTCTGCCCCAAAGGGGTTAAGAGGCTTGTTGCAGGTTTGAGCGCGGAACGTGCGCGCTCAGTGTACAGTTGGAACGGCTGCATGTCTGCACACCTCCACATTCCTCAGGCCTCTTTTCGGAAAGTCGCTCAGTGGCGGCAGGGAGGGGCCGAGCTGTCAACCTGCACGCTCCCGTTCTCCCCAAACTGGTTTTGTGCAGCCAGCTCACAAGCCGGAGCTGTCTGGCTGTGTTTTGTTTTATAGTTGGGACTCAGGAGAAACGGCTCTTATGCCGTTCGGTGGTCATGAAGGCTCTGAGTATGCCTCAGATGTAAAACGGTGGAAGTTGTTTGTATGTAATTTTCACTTCCCACTTTTAAAATCCTGGCTCAGTTTAACAAAAACAAAACAAAAAAAAACCGGTGTCAGTTCAAACAGATATGCCAGGGTTTTGTTTTCTTAAACATAAATATGTAGATTTACAACAACATAGCAGAAAGCAGGAAGCTTGTTTTACATTTCACTTTTGGGTGAAAAAACGTACCGGTGAGATGCAACTATTTCTTCTTTGTTTTAACATTTAAAGCCTGTCTGACTGGCCAGTTTAATATTTAATCTGCTGAGAAAGTCTGAATTAAACCTAAGAGATACTCATGTTTGGAAAAAAATGAATCACTGTTCAGGTTTTTTTGGTATTGCACCACATTTTGAGATGACATGCACTCTCACCTTCTTCCTCTTTTTATTTGTCACTCACTTTTTGAATATTTTCCTCCACTTTTCTGACCTGGCTGTTTCTTGTTCTCTTCCCTCTTTCTCTTCTTTCTGTACCCTCTGCAGGAAGATGCCCCCTCCACCATAGTGCCCTTGGTGATCCCAGTGTCTGTGCCTGTGCACAAGAGCCAGGCGGAGTCTCAGGGCGGCTGGACTCAAGGCCGCGTTGGCCAGGGCGAGCGCACCGTGGGCCAGGCGGATCGGAAACCCTCCGTGATCGTGGCTCGCCGCCGTTCGCTCAGAAACTCTGTGACCGAGAGTTTTGGCCAGGTTGGTTCCATGTTGCACAGTTTTCATTGTCTTTGTGTTTTTGTAACATCTCTTATGACTATGGTGAGACTGGTTGCTTTACTGTATGGTTCAGATTTTCTTTACCAGGTTGGTTTGTTTTGAAATCTTTTCATGGTCTTTTCAGATCATGAAAAGACAAAATTATTTGAGAAATTATGATTTGAAAGAAATCTATCTTTCAAATTAGCCAGATGTAACCAATAATAGTCCCTTAAGCCTAATAAATAGTTGTGCTGCTGTTGGCAGCTATAAATGAGTAGCACTCGTTCATTCAATTGCAATGAGTCTTTACATTGCTGTGGTGGAATCTTGGCACTCTCCACTTTGCAGAAAAGTTTTAATTGTGCTACATTCGGGGTTTTTTTGTTTTGTTTTGGGGTTTTTTAACCATGGAAAGCCTGACTAACTTCTTCCCAGAGCATTTTAGCCAAAGTTTGATTAGGCAACACCAAAACCCAACAGTTTTGTTCTGTGAACCATGCAGAATATACTTGTGAGCTTCAGATCAATGTCTTGCAGTGTGGCGGTCCCTCAGTTTTATGTCACAAACTGATCGTCAGACATTCTCCAACAGGATTTTCTGGTAGAGCGTTACGGAGCTGGTATGCTCCTGACGCAGCAAAGCAACTGTAGAGTAACACAATACTAAAGTCATTTTTGATTGTTTGTGTGATGTTATTTTCTTTTTTTCCTAAAATACACAATAAGACACACACTGTTTGAAAAGTTTCACTTTTGTCTCCTCACTCCACACAATATTTTGCAAACAGTCTTGGGGATTAACAAGATGTGTTTTTTTTGGCAAATGTGAAATAAGCCTTTTTATTCTTTTTGTCCAACAGTGATTCTTTTATGGAAATTTTCCCCTTGATACTATTTTTTCTTTGTTATCACTTGGATGAATCTTTAGATCAACATTGGATTTTGATTTAATGTACTTAGGGAAAGTTAACACATTTAATTCTTAATTATTTAAAGCCTTCCTGCTCTGGTTGAAGGTCTAGTGACTTGTGTAGATTATTTATTTATTTCAACTTTAAAAGTTTAGTTTTATAATAAAATATTTTATAAAGATGTGCATGACTACTATTTTAATTCATCCCTAATTTGTGCATATTATTGCTTAGTTGTAGATACTGCTGCCATCAGAGTTAGAAAACTTTAGGAGGAAAACTAAAGGATTTAAACTTTAAAATGTTCCTTTTTCCCCTTGTTATTCCAGGATGGGGAAAGCGATTCAGGAATGGAAGAGGACGGAAAGACTAAGTTCAAGCGCCGGACTCGTCCCGAGCCCCTCATCATCCCTCCCCCCAAACCATCCACCTTCATCCCCCCATCCGTATACTCCAGCATCACCCATTACCAGAGCAACCTGCGCTCTCCGGTCCGCCTGCCGGACAACCTGCACTCCCTCCCCCCCTATACGCCTCCTCCCATCCTGTCGCCTGTCCGAGGAGGAACGGGTCTCTACTTCTCCGCCTTCCTCACCAACATCGCCGTAAGCAACCAGATCCTGCCGCCTCTGGCTACCCCAAAGTCCGCAACTCGCAGCCTGCTGCGTTCCAGTAAGTCTTGGATGATTTCTGCACATCAACTTTTTTTAGAATAAGGTCTGACATTTTATTTAATGACTTGTTTTTCTTAGCGAGTTCAGAGATCACACCTCCAGTCTTGCCCTTGATCACTGATGCCACACCAGTGTGCCTTGAACCGTAAGCTTCATGTTGCAGATTCAAACAGATTTCTACCTTATTCGTGTCGCTTACATCTCCATATCTCTTTGTTTTGTGTTGGGGTGCAGCCGTATCAATATCGGGCAGCAGTACCAAGCTGAAATACCCGATTTGCAAGATCAGCCATCTTCTCAGATGGACCAGCATAAAGCCGACTTAGTCTGGCATCCTTTGAATAACTCCAACCAAAAGCAAAGCGACGAGGAGACCAGTGGGTTTCTCTCAAGATCTACTTTATCAATCTTTTATTAACTTTCCCTCCCCCCCTAATTTTGTCTTGTTTCTTTTTTTGCAGTAGAGCATTTTATGAACTTGGCTTGCTCAAGTGTTTTCAGTGGAGGAGGAACCAATCAGGAGCTGGCTTTACACTGTTTACATGAATGCGGAGGCAATATCCTTGTGAGTAAAGAGAGGAGTTGAGATTGATGTGAGCTTTTATAGCTGCAAGGTTTATTTTGCATTAACTCTGCTTATTATTAAGGAAACAATGGAGCGTTTGATGCTTCAAGATCCAATTTTCCCCAAAGGCCATCACCTGGCAGGTTATCACTACTCAGGTAAAAAAAAAAAAAAAGCTTCATAACCTTCATAACCTTTCAGTTTCTTTCTTAACACAAATTTTACTACCTTCCCAGGTTCTGACAGCTGGACGGCAGAGGAGAAGTGTTACTTCAACAAAGGGATCTCTGCCTACAGGAAGGACTTCTTCCTAGTGCAGAAACTGGTGAGGATGACGCTGCTGTCATGCAGGGGAAGCAATTATTTTTACTATAACAAGAATACTAGTCATGCTTGTTAAGGCATTTTAGAAATAAAATGTAATGGAGAACATCCTTTTGCAGACAGGAAGATCTTTTTTCTTCTTTTTTTTTTAATTTTTTTTGAATTTCCTTAAAGTTCAAAGAGAAAAAAATCTGAGTGAATAAATCACATCCTCTCTGCGGCAGGAAGTCTGCGTTTTAGAATCAAAACAATAACAGAGGCGTGAGCCAGAGAGTTGGGGAGTTCGTGTTGCGCCTGGGAAAAGTCTGGAACGTGACGTAATTATTTTCGGGTTTAGTCCAGAAGTGGTATCCTGTCCTAAAAGTCCGTCTGTCCGTCCATGTTGACTTTCGCTGCCTAAGCCATCCTTCCTTTTTTGCAGTCTGTTTGTTTTGCATTTAGTCTCCTATAATTAATCACTTGGATTTGCTTGTGTCTTTGTCTTTTGTAGGTGCGGACTAAGACTGTTGCTCAGTGCGTGGAGTTCTACTATTCGTATAAAAAGCAGGTGAAAGTCGGTCGAAACGGTATCTTAACTTTCGGCCCCCCAGATTCACCTTTGGAGAAGCACTCTGAGGCTGTGGTGGACGTTAAGGTAGCATTGAGTGTTTAGTTTCTATGTTTCCTTTTTACATAAGATTTAGATAAGTGTGGCTAAATTATACAATATTATTAAGCACAAATTATCTGACTTCAAGGAACAGGATCAAACAAGCGCTCCTGTTTTTTAATGCTACAGATGAAGTGTCCTGATATTTAAATATTAGCTAAAATAGGGGTTCACCTATAGTTTGGGTTTTTCTGTAAAGCACAGGCAGAAAATACTGCCTAAAAGTCCTTATTTTCCAACCTTGCACCTCTTTTGGATCCCTTATAAAGCAAAAATGTAAAACATTTTAATGAGAGTTTCTTTTGTCCTTTTTAGAGAACTAGGAATACAGACTGACTTATTTAGGCAGAAATGCTATCCAAGTGGTAAAAAGGTACCAAAACTGATTATGCAGGGTAATGGGGTGGGAAAGCAGAAGTGATAAAAGTCATAGAAAGTCAGAAAATAAAATACATATTTACTTGCACGCGAGTAAAAACCTAATCATAATCTCACGTTTGAACATCAAAAATAACAACATTCCTGACCTTTTTCGTTTTTCCACCCATTAATTTATTGTGTGTTGTGGGATTCATGGCAGAGCTCACATCAGCCCAGATTAGCTCATGGCGAGGCAGAAGAAGAAGAAAAGAAGAAGGAAGCTTCTTTTTATGACGATAGCCATGAAACCAACCAGCAGGCGAGGGTGGCTCAGTCACTACAATCTCATGACTATGTAGTAAGTATTGTGCAATCCTCTTCATTCACTGAACACCCCGTTACGTTCAAAAAGAGGAAATCGTCAAACTTTCTGAGCATAGTCAAAACCCTCATGTTGTCGCTTCAGACAGGGACAGTTCTGGTCATCAAAGAGCCAGACCCAATGAGTAAGGAGGCTCATCGGTCATCGGTGCCTCACAGGCCTCGGGCTGAAGCCGCCGCTAAGAAGCCCAAACCTCCACCAAAACCGCCGCAGGACCCCAATGAAGTGTTTCCATGCAAGAAATGTGGCAGGTGAGGTCAATTTTCAATCTGTTTTAGAAGTTTGTTAGATTTGCTGCTAAAAGTGATTAGTGTGACATTCGTATGTTTAAATTTGCTGGACTTCATTCAGCTTTAGATCCCCTTCACTCTAGATTAGTGCCATTGAGTATTTTCGAGGGTCTTTAAAACCATTTAAAATTTGGAAACTTGTGAATATGAGCTCTGCGATCTACAGAATTTCCTTCTGGATATGAGGTTTCTACACCCCCCACACTCAGTTTCAGTTTTAGTTTAGAGAAGACCCTTTATTTTGATCACTTTATTAGTGTGAAAGGATGCAGGTGGGACGGCTTTCTGTACAAGTTACTGTAACCCAGAGCACGCTATCTTATCATCAGTCATTTTAAATCAGATTTTCACTGATCACACCTAAGCTCTGAAACCTGAAGTTGTCTTTTAAGAGTTGCGATGCAACTATTGAAAATTCATCAAACATCAGGAGGCTTGAAGATTGATACCATTCAAAGTATTCTCTTTAGAAGTGGAGCAGATATATTACACATTTCAATTTCCTCTGCTCAGTTAGCAACAACCTGCACACATAATTTGGAGGTGTATGCGTGCTTTTCCCCAGCTGGGATCCCCTTGGAGTCTACGTCATGGTGTTGTGTTAGTTTGATACCAAGGAGTGCTTAAATGCAAACCGCAAAATGAATTTTAATGTTTCACTTTGCAATTAAAACTCAATGCAAAACATTATAAACGTTCGGCTTTTGTTGGTGCTTGAAAAGATCGTTTTACACAATAAAACAAATGTAGTTTTCTGTAGTTTATCCTAATAAACAAGGTTTATGAGAATAGTCGTAACATGATTAAGAATAAAAGTAAACATTTGTTAACAAAGAGCTTAATTGTGTTTTAGTTTTGTCAGTTTATATTTATGCAAAAGACAAAATATAATTTTGAGGGACAGGAATGCAGATAAAAGGAAAATCACCTATTAAGGTGTAAATAAATTTGTAAAAGACATATCTATGTTGCTACTTCTGACAACCACTAGGTGTCACTCCAGAGCAGCAACCAGCTGGATGAAACTCAAGTAATCAGAAAAATAAAACAATTTCAAGTCCATGAACACAATACTGAAAGAATGAATTTGTAAAGTTTCCACATTAATTCTTGCTCTTTTATGTTTTGATGTTACGTACTCCTTTACATACAAATGAATCACCTTAAAATAAAATAGGTATCATTGAAAAGTATTAAGTCAGTTAAAGTAGTTTGACTTCTATTTAAATTCATTACACACTGTGATATACTTCAAGAGTTAATTTTGCTGATTAATTGCTACAGGTAATGGAAACCCCAAATTCTGTTTGTCAGAAAGTTGGAATATTTCATAAGACCAATAAAGAATATATTTCAATGCAAAAATGTCATTATATTACTATCATAATCATCAGAATTAACAGAAATTATTTTGATGGCTTGTAAGGCTTTTTTATGTTTGCAAAGTAAATTGCTCTGGCATAAGTTCACTTTATGCCACTCTATTAAAGGTAAAGTATAAGCTAAGTAATGGAAGCCTTAAAGTTTTGGTTTTTACCTGAAACATCAGGACTTTTGTCTGCAAGTTGCGTTAAAGATGTTGATTGTCCAGCTTTTTACTGAACTAATACACAATTGTACGGGATCATATTTCTATGTAGGGTGTTTCATAAAGTGAAGAGTAGAAGTGCCCACATGAAGAGCCACGCGGAGCAGGAGAAGAAGGCTGCGGCTCTGCGGCAGAAAGAGGAGGAGGAGAAAGCATTAGCGCAGGCTCGAGCCAGGAAGGCGGCGGCGGCGGCGGCAGCAGCAGCTGCAGCGGCGGCGACTCATCAGGGAGGAGAAGGGGATGGAGCTGCACAGCAGGGGGAGATCAGCAGCCAGGAGGACTCATCCGAAGGCGAGGACGATAATGATGAAGACTGGCACTGAGTATGAACAACACAGGGAAAAGAACCTCAAAGCAGGGGAATATTATGCAAACTGCATGTAGAGATGAACAAATGGATGAAAGGGTTAAAAAAAACAAAACAAAGTCCTGCCTGCAAATGGGCAGAATAAGCACAAAAACTTTGGTTTTCATGTCTTCCTGTTAATTTTTACTGTTTTTTTTTTTTGTTTTTTTGACCAAAACTGTCTCTGTTTGACTGTTTTCCAGCTTCAGACCATCAGCCTGGCTGTCGCACTCCACACGCTCAGATACACCCTCTAAATACTCAAGAGTTTATTTTTTGTAAGACGCACTTACACAGTGTCTGTGCTTTTACCAATATTGCCTTTTTGTATCTTTTTATTTAATTACAATTACATCAAATTATTTTGCATTCTCATTGTGTGAACGAAACTATTAAGAAACAAGATCAGTTAAATCTGTCCTTTATCAGCTGGAGCCTGTTTGTCTAAACTTTGAAGGGCTTGAATGTAAAAACTAAAATGGGCTCAATATCAAAATTTTCCCAGATTATTACGTTTGTTCTAGACTATTTTTTAAAATTTCTATAATGGACCTTTTTGAAATAAAAATGTACAAAAACTAAATATTTATGATACAGCATTTGCAATGATCTCGGTAATATAAAGAATAATCATGTTGGCTTTATTATGGTAAATTGAAAATATATATTAAAAAGTCTATTGTTCAGAGAAGGCCATTTGTTTTCTGTCATAAATTGAGCACATTGTTACTGCAAGATCTTGTTGCTCCAGATGCTGACTGTGTTTTTTTTTAATTTTTTATTTATATATAATTGATCTGGTGCATTTATTCTCAAGAAAGAAAGTTGTGTACACATTCGGTGCTGTTAAGTTTTGCACTTTTGGTAATATTTGGAAAAACCGCAAAAGAACAACCTAAATAGCCCAGATTTAAATGAAATTACAGGGAAAGTACACTGATAAAACAAACTTAAATTTCAACCAAGAAGAGGCGCCACATACAGAGGCTAAAGTCCTCGACGTAGTTGTCCTAGATTCCATGCCCAAGGCCATTTTCTGTATTTCTTCGCCTTCTCGCGCTGCCTTTTTTCCTGCACAGCTACTGTTGGATAAAACCCACTAGTCCCATAAAAGTGCGTAACAATTTTATTTAATTTAGGTAGACTTTTCAACCTATTTCAGTTACCTGAGGTGCTGTAAAAGATGTTTTAAGTCCCCTATGGATTTCTTCTGAATGTGCTTTTTTTATGGTTTCATAAGTTTTTTATGGTTATTATTATTTGGGATTATTTTATCAATCAAATCAAAGTAATTTTATCTGCATGCTTCCAAATTACACCAAAGTGAAAAGATGTTGAGTACTATTTCATTTTAAGAAGGACTCATTGAATGAACTGATGTAGAGCTAAGACATTATTATTGAAACAGACAAAAAAAATGTAAAACTGAAAAACTATTTTGAAAATGAAAAGCTACTTTAAAGATTCAAGTTTTTTTTCCCTCCTGCTTAAAATTTTTTTTTTGAGCCAGCTTTATGGCACCAATGTAGCTCTGTACACCGACAGCTATTTATTCCAGCCATCCATACATCCATCCACTTTCTTACACCCTTGTCCCCAGTGGGGTCAGGAGGTGCTGGTGCCTATCTCCAGCTAACGTTCCGGGCGAGAGGCGGGGTACACACTGGACAGGTCGCCTGTCTGTCGCAGGGAAACACAGA
Organism: Brachyrhaphis roseni; assembly: GCA_903066815.1. Taxonomy (NCBI): domain Eukaryota; kingdom Metazoa; phylum Chordata; class Actinopteri; order Cyprinodontiformes; family Poeciliidae; genus Brachyrhaphis; species Brachyrhaphis roseni. Next base: position 14,111 of record CAEFZY010066633.1, read on the forward strand.
GACAGACAGGACAAACAACCATGCACACACACTCACACCTAGGGAGAATTTAGAAAGAAAGACCAATTAACCTGACAGTCATGTTTTTGGACTGTGGGAGGAAGCCGGAGTACCCGGAGAGAACCCAGGGAGAACATGCAAACTCCGTGCAGAAAGACCCCGGGCCAGGAATCGAACCTGGGACCTTCTTGCTGCAAGGCAATAGTGCTACCAACTGCTCCACTGTGCAGCAGCTACTTATTAATACTTCAAAACTTTAATGAGTTGTTTTATCAATACTTCTTGCCACAACCGGCCCTTTAAGGATTTTCATGATCTTGATATGGCCCTGAGATGAAAATGAGTTTGACGCTTCTGTTTTATAGCATCATTTAGTAAGATGCACTGAGATCTTCATGGCTTTTTTAGCAAGCAAGGTTCAGTGAGAGTAGTTAGTCCTCAAATGGTGTTGAACTTTTTCTGTGCTATGAGGCTACATTTAAAAATCATATTTTTCCTGACATTTGTGATGAAAACAAATGTCCTAAATTAAAGAAAAGCTTTATATAAATGTCTGGAAACTCTCTCAATATTTATTTATTGAAGTTTATTTGGTAGGGACAGACACACATCGACATAGACAAACTGAACAAAACAGCAGTCCCATGTTTGCGTCATAGTGCAATAGCAACAACTAATTCGCAGCACTTGTCCCTAGATGGGCTTTTAAAAAAGTACCTGTAAAAATTTAAGTGATAATCACTTAAAATAGCACAACATAATGTTGACAACATCTACAAACAAACAGTGAAACATAAAAACATCAAAAATGGATACAGTTCTGTTTTTGACATAACCAGAGTTTTGTTTGTTTTTTGAACGTACTAAAACTGGTTACAGATTATAAATCAACAGGAAGGGACTTCCAAACTGCAGATCCTCTCATGGACAGAGCACTTTGAGCAAAAGTGGTTCTTTGAAATGAGACCTTACAATTTCCATCTGAATCCGCTCTAGTAGATCTGCTATTGCCCTGCAGTCTCTTTTAGACTGCATATCCATTTAAACACTTAAAAATCAATTTTAAAAGAATATAATTTATAAAATTAGGAAAGTCCAAAATGCCAAATTTGACCAAAATGTGACAATGATGGAATCTGATTGGCTTTTGATATAAAACCTTTAAAGCCCGATTATAGAGACTTGCTAATGGTTTGAGTGTAGTTTGACTAGTCTGAGACCAGACAGTAGCTCCATAGGAAAAATGTGAGGGGATCATTGACAGACTCTGTACAGTAAAGTGTTAAACAATTTCTAATAATTTTATAACAGTTTATATTTGATCTAACCGTTTTGCTGATCTTATCAACATGGCTCCTAAAATTTTACTGAGCATCCAGAATATTTCTAAACATTTTTCTTGTGATACTTGCTCAATAAGGTTCCCTTTGATCTGGCTATTCAAGGACTGTAATGACGTTTTCTTGATTGAAAAGTAAATGTACTTTGTTTTCTTTGTATTGAGAGTTAAACAGGAATCCTTTAGCCATGATGATAATCTCTGCAGGCTGTTCTGAAGTTTTTCACTGACTACAATACTGCTCTTGTCCGATGTGTAAACAATGGTGTCTTCAGCATACATTTGCAGGTTAACGTCAGGACAAATTTCAGGAAGACTGTTAACATACAGACTAAAAAGGACCGGACCTGGAATAGTTCCTTGTGGAATCCCTGTTACTATTTTACAGAAGACAAATTTACTATTATTAATGACGACACATTGGTCACGGTCTTTCAAATATTATTGAAACCAAGACAATGATCATTCTGAGAAATTAAATGATGAAAGCCTTGAGATCAGTAAATTGTGATTCACTGTATCAAAAGCCTTTTTCAAATCAAGGAAAACTCACCAGTGATTTGTCCCCTGTCAAGTGATTGTGTAACCTTTTCAAGCAGCAGACTTATAGCAGTCTCTGTGTAATATAGGAGTCTAGTACGTGGTTCTGCTGGTACTGACATCCCAATATGCCTCTCAGATCATTTTAGTCCATATTCTGGTGGGATAGGCATATTTTAGCGAGAAAGTTTCCTTACTGTCATATATAAACCCTGCCAATTTGTGAAAGGTAATGGGGTGAGTAATGCACAGAACAGGATAACCTTAGAGAAAATGTGGCTGAGCTAGCATGTAGATTTAGTCAAATCTATGTAACTAATATACTCACCTTTCTCTTTTAGGGAATGCAAAACTTTAATGAATCCCTGTTTTCTGTGGAATCCAACACTATTTTGCAGTGGGCACACAATGAAACCTCAATCAACTCAGTGAACTTTGTTGATGTGAGGACATCTCACCCAAATAAATTTGTTTACTCATGCACAACTCTTGCAGACATTTTTAACGCCACTTTGAGGCTTAGCTGTGTGGGTTGGGTGGGGTTGCGGCTGTTCTTATGAGCAGTGGATGCTCTTATGTGTACACCAACCTTACAATAATCAACAAAACTTTATCTGTTATTCAAAGTTTCAATGTTCCTAACGTGAGCTTCCTTCTATGATGCATAGTGTAATCTGTTTTTACAGTGCTCAGTGCTGAAGTCACTCTTGTGCAACAACAGACAGACAGTCCTTCTGTGCTGATTAACTTATCTTGGGTTCAGTTTTGCAGTAAACCTGATCTCACAGCAGCCACAGATTTTTTTTCTTTCGAGGTTAAAGTTCAATTACGTCCTTTTTAACCCGAAAGCCAAAAGTGTTGCTGCTGTTATTTTAAAGATTTGTTCATTCATGCAATTTCTTAAAAAATACTCACATCCCTTGTTACGCAACAACCGCATGCTTTAATGGTTTTTAATCTGGATCTTATGTAATAGATCAACACAAAATCTTTCATAGCTATGAGGTGGAAGGAACCAGAATAAAGGAAAAGAAAGTAATCCCTGCTATAATAACTTATGTTTCAACAATTGGATAAATGATAACAACAATCCAACTCCTAAAACTTTATCTATTTAAATGGTAGGGGGAAAAGCAGCAGAAGCGTGAAGGCAGGAAACCTTCAAAATCTCAGTTTTTCCCAGCTGTTGTGTTTTGCATCATTCTCAATCAACCTGCTTACTTTGTAGATATAAGACCGTTTTAACTACTCAATAAACTAGGTTTAAACTAAATAACAAGGAAAAATCTGAGCATAGAAATATCTTCTAATTGAAGGTTTGTCCTCTTTTCCTCTTTGCTTGGCTGAAAGTAATCTTAAATGAACACAACTTACCTTTACTGTTTAAAAATAACCGTCTTGGTTTGTTGTTTGGGAGCCTTTTTATTTAACAAGGTTCTGCCATATTTCTAGCCAGACACCAACTAATTTTCTCAGTTGTTGTTTTCCTGCTTTTGATCCAGCTTTTCAGTTGATTCCACACTTTTTAGTCCGGTTGAGGTTCAGGCCATTCCAGGAGCTTATCCTTTCCAAAACCAGGGCTGCTGGGTGTTTTGGATCGCACAGCTGTGTGCAAGTCTCAGACAGTAAGCTGCTGATTTGGAAAGGTTCTGTTTGATCCAGATAATGCAAGAGGAACCTCCTGAATTATAATTTATGATAAAATCTGGTTCTTATAAGCCAAATGGATAAAGGAGAAATATTTAATTGAAACCCCAAATACAGGAAACTATTTGAACTATTTATGTAAACGTCTTTTAAAGAGATAAAATATTTGCTTCTTTAATTATAAATTAATTATAAATTACAAGAGCAAAAAACTTGCATTGAATTCAGTGCATTGCAAAAGTATTCATATTCTAAAGTTTTCTAAGTATGCCATTGGAATTTGCACATTTCCTGTGGTAAATCAACACAAAGTATTGCATAATTAGAAATTAGAATAATAATTAGAAAGTGCGGGGGAAAATATATTGATTTAAACATGTTTACAAATAAAAGCTGAAAATATAGCATGTACATGCAAAACCACCTTCGTCCAGCTGCAAATTTTTTGGGCATGTCTTTCAGCTTTAACCATTTAGAAACTCTTTTTTTTTTTGTATTTTCTGCTCTGCCAAAACAAAAATCTTAAGCTCAGATGAAATTTAATGGACAGTGTGTCTAAACATCAGATTTGAAGTCAAAAATTTAAAATCAGATTCACGTGGATATGCTTTAAACCTACATAACAGTCTCACGTCTTTAGCAGCCTCTAACTGGTGTTTCTTCTAGGTTTGGCCTGTATTTAACCTCCATTCACTCCCCCATCAAGTCTTGTATTGGTTCAGCTACACTTTCACTGCTAGTATAAAAATCAGTCAGGATGAACCCACAAAATGTGCTCTACTGTGTGCTAGAAACCCTCTCCGTGCGACAGATTATAACTCAGGTTTCGATTCTGCGTCAGTGTGCTTCAGACTGTTTGGCAGCTATAGGTCAAAGGTTATCATCCCTTTCTGTAAGAAAACCTTCTTTGTTGTTTTCGGAAATATCAACTATCAATATAATCACATTGTATTTGACCTATAAATTTTCAAGAAATAAATGGAAAGTGTGGTTAGTTTCAATGTTTGCTGAAGGAGTTTCTTGAACATCTACTTTGAAAAGTTCAAGACCCCTCTACCTGAAGACAACCTCTGTGACTAAAATGAAAAACAAAATTATAAAATTAATATCTGATAAATCTATTTGTGAGCTGCACTTTGAGGAAAACAAGCAATAAAAGTTAGTTATTGATAATAAATTAGCCATGATATGACACTGATCTGATTACATGATGTTCTGATTCCTTTCATTTAGTTTTGGGGCAAATAGAAACGATTTACTAACACATTTCTAAGAAAATAATATCTCCATCATTCTCAGTTAACACGCCCTAAATAACCTAGAACCAAACATAATAAAAAAGGAGGGATTTCACCCAATAATACTGAAAACCCCCACCCAATGCTGACAGACAAGTCTGTTTTACCTTTGGCCTGCCACAAGGACGGCTCAGACTTTGGAACCAGGGCAGCATATCTACAAGTCCCAAGCAGTCATATACTGTAAAACTGGGGACTATAAAAGCCCACAGACACACAAATAATGATTAGTCTTCAGAGAAAGAGGGAGACTCTCCACATCCTGTCGGAGCTAAAGCCCATCATGTGGGTTAACAAGCTCTGCCTTTTGCTGCTTCTGGGCACCTCTACCCTAGCCCGTAAGTACATCGCTTTCATGTTGCGTTTAATAATAATTGAAATGTATCATTCATCGGTAGATAAAATTGAAATAAAAAATGTTGGCAAAATTTTATTATTGTGTTTTTAAAAATTTAATGACTACAGGGTTTGCTGATAAGTTGCTAGGGTCAACTTAACAATTAAACAGGCATCTATTTTTCCAACAAACACATAACTAAGTAAATAATTTTAGTGTTAAAAATTAGATTATTGACCTTGCTTGCCAAGCTGAACTCCTGTTTTTGTTTTCAGAGCAAGATGTAGGAGGTTTGGAAGAACAATCTCCAGTTTGCTTTTGTGAGTTGTCTTACTTTTATTTTGTTTAATCAGTTTTGTGATGAGACGTAACCAACTTGTCGAACAGACGAAAGGGTGAAAGCTTTGATGGATGCATCTGTGTGTATATTGTATAATATAATATTACATAATATTATATTATATTATATTGAAAAGAAGTGTTTTGTTATTATTAAACTTAAACATTAGATTATTTAACCATCGAGAAAATTATTAGGGGTAAAAATAAATACACTTTTTGCTTTCCCTAGATTATTTTAAGAAGTCAAACTGGTCATAATGTACTACATAATATGCATTATAATTTAGATAACTGGCTAGTTTTTGGTGAATGCATGCAAATAGAAATATAAAATTGTTTTATTACTGCACATAAGCTTGATTACAAAAATGTTGCAACGTTTTGCTATCTGAAACTTTTTAAAAATCCTAATTTAGCGCAGTTTTTAGGTTTGATTCTTTTTACTGTAATTTATGAAGTTTACCTCTATGTAGAAAATTATTAAGCGCAAAAAAAGTAGATTTATACTTCACAAGAATATAGTGTGTATATCAGAACATTCTACAGTGCACTAAGATACAGATAAGAAGCGAGTATAAAAATACATAATTTCATATATATTTTTCCAAAACTTATAATGTTGTAAGTTTGTTTTAATTTCATCAAATCCTAGTTTTAGAGTAGAACAAAATATGTTTATGAAGATTTTGTGTATGAAACAACACTAAAATCTTCTAACTGCGTCATTTGAACTGCTTTCAGTGGCCAAAAGATACAAGAACTTCGGACGGTTTGTGTACAACTATGAAGCTGAGACCCTTAACAGTGTAAATGGAGCATCAGACGACAAGAGTGGACCCAAAGTCTCCTGTACAGTAAGTCTTAAACCTGTAGTTATAATTGGGAAGTCCAAAAACCTATGTTACTTTTAACGTGTAACAGAAATAACAACAAAATGTTTCATTTGCTGCACAGGTTGAGATTGATGTCCCCCAGACGTGTCGCTTCATCATCAGAACAACAGATTGTTCTCTGAGCGAAATCACTGATGTGGACCATGAGGGGAACCCAGTGTACCGTCCTGCTGCTGGTTCAGAGGATTTCAAAGCTGCAATGGCAAAGTAAGTAAAGTTGTTATCTGTCCAGGAAATATTTTTTTTATTGTCTGTGTTCTTGGGCCCAACATCTTGGCACAGTCACCAAGAGATTAAAAAAAAGCTGATGACCCAAATGCCAGGTTGGAACTTAAAACCTGTACCTGTTGCCAGGAACATCTTGAAGGTTGCAGTGGAAGGGCACACTGATGTTAAGCTGTTCCCTGAAGAGGGTGAGCCTGCCAACATCCTGAACATCAAGAGGGGAATCATCTCCACTCTCATGGTGCCTGAAATTAACAAAGAGGAGACCAAAGAAATGGTACACAGACTTCTTCTTTTTTCCTTATTTAATATTTCACTCTTTATAGCTTCCAATTATTTAATGCCAAATGGAGTTCATGAAGCTTGTGACATGGAGTCACGCAAAGATAAACAAGTTGCACAATGGGTTGATAAGATGCCCCAACTGGGGGTGATAAATCCTGCCCTGTAATATCGTGTACCTACAGTGACAATCTCCAAATGCAGGTCAAAGTCTGAGATAAGTTATCGCCTTTTCGGCAACAACTGCTTCCATAATCGTTCAGGTTCATTGATTATCTGATTTAGGGACAGAGGGAACAGTTGCAATCAAACTCTGGCAACTTTGTTTTTGAATCCTCACGAAGCCTCTTGTCGTTTTCCAGCCCACTGTACATGGAGTGTGCTCCTCTGACTTCACCATCAACCTCGGATCGGACACTGCGACTGAAGTGACCATCAGCAGGGATCTGTCCAAATGTGATGGCTTTGTAGCCCGCAGACAGAACACCAGCCCTCTGGCCCTCATCTCTGGCATGGTGAGAGCTCCTGCTGCCACCAGCTAATGTCTATATCACCTACATAAACTGTGCTTAAAGAACTAGTTTTGATCTATTTAATGTATTTTGCTTTCAGAACTACCCTCTGTCCAAACTGATCAGAAGCACTCAGACCTGTAACTACAAATTTGACAACCAGAAGAAGCACATGACCAGCGGATCCTGCACAGAGAAGCACATCTTCCTGCCCTTCTCTTACAAGTAGGTTTTTCTGCTGCCATGCTCCTTTTACTGTAATAGATGACAGATTTGAAAATACATAGCTTTGACAATTGTTCAAAAATACTTTCTACATTCAATTAAATACTTAATTTTTTTCATTTTTACCATTGCTGGAAAAAGGAAAGAATATGGGATTTCAGCAGTAGTGAGCCAGACTGTGACATTGAGAGAAACCTCCAAGATCAATGACAGAATCTTTGATCACAGTAAGTGCTTCGTTGTCCAGAGCATTAATTTAAACAATTACCAAACATATTCACGTTTCTGTAGTATTTTAATCAATTCGGTTGTAAACCCATGTAGATGAAGCTTTCAAACTCCTGCCCATGGATGTTACTGATGACAAGTCCCCGGTGCAGACCAAAGACGCCGTTATTGCCACAATGCAGAAGCTGAACACTCTGTCTGAGACCAATGAGGGTGAGGAGCGTGCCAGTCTCTTCCACAAGCTGGTGTCTGAACTGCGTGGCCTGAATGCCGATGTCCTGGCCTCCAATGTGGATGAGATGATGTCAGTCTCCAGAATTCTTACCTGGCAAGCTTTGGTTCAGTGTGGCACCCCAGAATGCACCAGCGGCATGCTGAAAATACTCAGAAACTTTGACCATGCTGCATATGACGTCGATGCTTTCGTCTATGCCCTGGGGATGCTTTCAAACCCCTCCCGCTTGATGGTGCAAGACATGCTGGCAATGGCTCAGTACAAACAGAGCAAACCCATCATGTATGCTCTGAGCAATGCAGTCAAAAGGTATGTGGGAGAGGTTGAACACTCAGTTGTAATTTATGCTTTGAATTAGTATCTAATCAGTTACTTCTTCATGTTTCTGTAGACTGTACAAAGCTGAGGGAGTCACCCCAGAGATCGCAGCTGTTTATGAGTACATGTCATCCCTCCTGGGCGCAGACTGCGCAGGCGAGAAAGAGCTGACCTTCCTAACCCTCAGGGTAGGTAACCACGTGTGGACATACCTGTCAAGATAAAATTGTTAAATATAAAAACTAACATTTACTTATGCTATTCCATCTAGGTTGTTGGTAACATGGGAGATGCAATGGAGGCAGCTAACCCTGAAATTAAGAACATCCTGCTGAAGTGCATGAGACAGCCTGCTACCACTTTGTCTGTGCAACTGGCAGCCATCCAGGCCTTCAGGCGCATGTCCGTGACAGATGAGGTAACACCAACATTTCTCAGCATTTCCAATTTTGTAGTGACTAAAAAATACAGCTACTTTGAAAATTAACCACCTGCTGTTGTTTTGTCCAGGTCCGCTCCAACATCCAAAGGGTCAGCCAGTACCCCAAGGGCGCCGTGCAGAAACGCCTGGCGGCTTACCTCATCCTGATGAGGGATCCTCAGGACAGCGACTTTGACATTGTGAAGAAGCTGCTGACCCAGGAGCCGAACACGCAGATCAAGGCTTTTGTGTCCTCCCACATCCACAACATCATTAGCTCAACTGAATCAGAGACAAAAAAGTGAGATTTTTTTATTCTGTACTTCTCATGGTACTGAGGTACCATGAAGTGCTTTGCTAAGTAAACTAACTATAATGTAAATACTTTTTTCTTAGACTTGGTGACAGAATCCTCCAAGCTTTGGGGAACACTTACATTTCCACGCACCATGACTACACCACAAAGTCTCGCAACTACAAACTGGGCATTGCACATGAGAACACGGAGGCCAGTATTCGGGGCAATGTAATTTTTGATCCCAACAACCAGTTGCCAAGGGAAGTCCTGTTGGAAACTACGCTGAAAGCTTTTGGATACAGCTTGGATATTTGGGAGGTAAATATAGCTCACTGACCTGTGTTGGACATTTTTGAACAATCAATACCCATTCACCCTGACATATAAGCTAAATTTGTCTTTCACATAGTTTGGCATGGAGGGAAAAGGCTTTGAGCCGACCATCGAGGCTCTGTTTGGCGAGAACGGTTTCTTCCCTGACACCATTTCTAAAGCTCTGTACTGGGCTGAGGGCAAGATGCCACCAGAGGTTCAAGAAGTTCTGGAAAAATGGGTTGCCCCCTTCAAATCAGGAAAACAAAACGTATGTACTTATTTGTATTCAGCATTTTCTGCTAGCTCAGTTTGCCTGAAGCACAGTGTATAACAGAGTTGCTTTTCTTCCTAAGGTTCCTGAAAACCTTGTGGGAGAAATTGTTCGCAACTTCAACAAGCTGCTGAGCAATCTGCAGAGTCAAGAGTCTCCAGAGGCTATGGCCTACCTGAACATCATGGGAACTGAACTGGGTTACATCAAGGGCAATGATTTGAAGTTCATTATTGAAAATGCAATATACAATGCAAGAACTTTCATGCACCACTCCAAGGTATTGTTTTGTACAACAGTTTTCAATATTTTCTAACATAGCTTTATGTTTGTTCCTAAATACAACAATCCTAGAGCTCTAAAACTGTTTGCTCTTCCTTTCAGTTTAACCTTAATAGGTTGTCGAACTTTGACACAGAGATGTTTGCACACTACATCTTCATGGACAACAAATTCACCTTGCCAACAGCATCTGGTTTGCCCATGACATTCGCTCTGTCAGGCACATTTGCTCCTGGTGCAAAAGGAGGTCTTCACATCGCCCCAAACATGGTAATGCTTTTAATCCCTGTCCTCCAAAATAGACTTTTTTCATTGCCATTTCATCTCTTCTTATTTTCATTTAGTACCTGCATACTTTAACTATAGCATACTTATTGTTGTTAAATATTTTATTGAGTTGTTGATATAAATCTAATAAAAATTATAATTTATTAGAGTAGATTTGGACTAGACTCTAAGAAAGTAACTTTAAGTTATTGGTTTATTATGACATATTTCAAACTGGCACATGGTTGCAATGAAATGTCTTGATGTAGATGATAGTGTTTCATTTCAAACATTGAAAAGATACAAAATGAAATGAAATCCAGAATGAGGAACCCTCTCAAAAACATTAAACATACTCTGAAAGTTCACTATGGTTATGGTTACAAACAAGCTCAGGCTAGGAAATTTTATGATATCTGTTTTCATTCACAGAAGGAGCTGGCCTTCAGTCCCTCTGTTGGAGTTGAGTTCATGACCCAGATGGGAATCCACTTCCCTGAATATGTTGCCTCTGGTGTTGAGCTGCACACCAACATGTTCCATGAGAGTTCCCTCAAAGCCAAGATTACCATGGAGCAGAAAGAGCTGAAACTCTCCATACCAGCTCCAAAGGACACCACAAAGCTCTTCAGAATCAGGTGATTTTCATAGTTAATAAAATTGATGTTTTAAGCATTTTAAACTATACAAGTTAGAATTACGTGTACTGTGTCACCAAGTGATACATTCCAGCTCATTGTTTTAGGTGATTAAACCTTTCCTGTTGGCTTTCTTATTTTGTAGCAATAAAGTTGTGATTGTGAATGCTAACAAGGCCACAAGGATTCCATACAGACAGGGCGGATCACAGTGCAGAACTCTCTTCTCTGGAATCAAATACTGCACCAACATGCTGTACTCCAACGCCCGTGACAAGAACACTGCTCCCTACTTCCCCCTGAATGGAGAGACAGCGTAAGACACAGTTTGGACAACCCTTGTTTATCATTTGCATTCGCATACCACAATACCTAAAATTTGTTTTTATGATTGTTTCTGTTTTAGGTTTGCCCTTGATATTGAGCCTACTGAAGATATCTCTGAATACACAGCCAGCATTGCCTATGAACTTCTCCGCGAAGGAACGGATGGCAGGCAGAGCGTGGATTCCTTGAAGATGACCCTGCGAGCTGAGGGTATGATTATTTTGTTGAAGACTTTACATGAGATTCTGCATATTTGCACCAATCAAAAATAAAGAGAATATATATTTTTTATATCTTCAGGAGCTAAGCCCACAGAGGCTACAGCTACCATGAAGTACAACCGGAACAGGAATGTCTTCACTACTCAAATCCAGATACCTGACATTGATGTTGAGGCTGGGATTAATATTGGCTTGGCAGATAGTAGTGCAGAAGGCAAATCCCTCACCATCGAGTTCTCCAACAAGAATGTGCCACAGCTATCCCTGATTGGTCGTGCCAAGTGAGCAAACCCAACCTCCAAACATTCACAACATTAATTTTCATTTTGATGTACACATGTAACAAATTTTTGTTTTTATTACTCTTTGTAGACTTCAGGCCATGGATGATGGGTTGCTCCAGGTTCAACTTCTTGTGCCAGCACTGAAGATTGATGCCACCCTTGGTGCTACTGTAACCAAAGCAGATGGGCTCACCTTGCAGATCAAGAGTGATGTCAAGCTCCCAGAGATTTCCTCCATGCAGGCGGTCACCTTCAAATATGGTAAAAAAAAAAAAAAAATGCACCGGTCATATTCAGAGAAAGGTAATTTCAGATTGCAGTCCCAAATTTAAATACAAAACTATTTCTCTATTTTAGGTGAGAAGGAAACTGAGGCCTATCTAACATCCAATGTGAATGCTGACACAAAGATCCCAGTGCAGTATGGTGAAGCCCTCCAATCATGGCTCAGTTTGCTTGCTGAGGACCTCTTGGAAAAGAAGGTTGTGAAGACTGACATGAAACTCCGTCATATTGTTAACAAAGGAATTGAGGTGAAAAGAATAAAATCCTACGATAGTTTTCTTGCTTCAAGTTTCTACGTAACGTCTACATATTGGCTTTAATCTTTGCTTTGTATGTCTTTTGAATAGGCCACCAACATCTGGATTGACAAAATGTCTGAGGATTGTATTTACATGAAGACTCTGATGAACAACATTGGCAATCTGGAAATGCCATCAGTGCCTGAAGTCTTATTCATGAATTTGTAAGTAACTTTGCATGAGCATGTTCACAAATACAGTGTTATAAAAAAGTATTTTGTTCCTTTTGCATTTTTCTGAATGATAAATGTAATTTTCAAATAATTTTATTTATTAAGAGATAAGAGGATTTTTTTTTGGTTCAGGTCTGATTACTGCCAGAGCTGTAGAATCATTAAAACTTTTAAATAGAGCATGTCTGACAACAGGAAGAAGGCTCATTGTCCAGTTCAAGAAATTTAAGTACAGATGCCAATATGGTGGCACTCTGAAATGAGCTTTTTGTATTTACTGAGGTCATCTTTGTCTGATATTACAATTTACTTGATGATCAGAAACATTTAAGTGCAGCAGACGATACCTGCATCTGCATTGTCTTGAATAAATAAAAGTAGCCTGCCTATGTATACTTGTGGTTTAAATGTATCCTGTTTTTAATGTTTCACCAGTGAAAGCAAACTCAGATACCAGTTCAACCAGAACCGTTTCATGATGACCATCCCTCTGCCTCTCGGTGGAAAATCTTCTGGGGAATTAGGCCTTCCGCTTGTTGTCAGAATCCCAGGCTTTTTTGTGCCTCAGCTGCAACTGGAGGTTGACCCACGGGAGATCCAAATTCCACGTTTCACCATCCCGTCTGAACATGATCTCACTCTGCCTCTGATTGGACTGTTTGAAGCCTCTGCCAAGGTCAACAGCAATTATTATGACTGGGAGGGACTGATTACAGCTGGCAATAACACTTTTAAGTCTCCTGAATACGTGGCTAAGTTCAGTGTCATGGCTGAAAGTCCAATCAAACTGCTCTCCTTCTCAACTGAGGGTAATTAAAATGTTTTCTTCTTAAATAAATAAAACATTGGCTAATTTTATAGAACCAGCATTAAAGGTGACTCTTAACTAACTACTACTTTACCAATTTGCTTCATTTCAGGTGCCACCAAAATCACAGACACAGAAAGGGAAACTATTGAAGTCACACTCGACGGATCCCTGTCACACATGCTCATAAACACACATTTCAGTGTGCTGGAAAGCATTTCTGTCAAAGAGAATGTACTGACAACAGGTCACTATAGCATCTCTGCTAATGCTGCTCCAGTGGGTCTTGACACATCTTTGACTATCACCACCCAGTTTACTCTTGATTCAGACACTTTCCTTGGAGATGTTAACACAGATGGCAGTATCTCCATTGGGTCTAACATCGCCACCACAAGTTATCTCCACACCTTCTCCATTGAACCAACCAAGAAAACAGCAAAAATGGACAGTGCGCTGATGGTAAATTCTGGCCCGATGAAGCTCTCTCACAAGATTAAATCAACTTATGAAAATGACGAATTTCTGTTTGAATCAACCACCAGCATGGATTTTGACCCGGTTATGCACACCACAAAAATCAATGTTAACTACAAGGATGTCAAACTTACCATCCAGTCTGACTCTGTGACCAAAGCTCTTGAGAGGATGATTCGTAACCAGATAGCGTTCTCCATGTCTGACGGACAAGCTTCCCTTAGAATTGAGAACCAAGCTGAAGACACGCAGAACCGTGTGTACTCCTTGCTTACTGGAACAATGAACCCATCTGGTTTGGAGATCAATGCTGATGCCTCCATGAAGATCTTCTCTAGCCTCGCTTCTCACAAAGCAACCTTGTCGTTGAACGCAAATGGCTTGACCACCAGCTGTACAACAACTGCCCAGCACAGTCCATTCACATTTGAGAATATTTTCCATGGTGGAATTGGCGCTCCAGGTGCCACACTGTCTCTTAAAACAAAGGGTACCATTCAAGACAACATGGCTGAGCTCAATGTTGAGGGAAAGCTTTCAAGCACAGAAGTATATCTCAACAGCATGTATGAAGGTAACCTGTTTGACATCAGTGGGCGGAACAGAGTGAACCTCAGGCTGAACAAAGATGGGCTGGTCTTCTCTAACAACATGGTTGGATCTTTTAGGGAGATTAGGACCGAAAACACCCATTCCTTGTCTCTTATGTTAAGATCTTTAACCCTACAAAGCAAAACAGACAACTTCTTTGACAAGAGCAACTCCTACATGCATGACATCACAGTCAACATGGAAAGCTTTACAGCCTCAGCTATGGTGAAAAATGAACTAAAAGTGATAGGAGTCAACTTTGAGAATGATGCCAGATTCAAGGCAGAACCCTACAATGTGGAGCTGGCTGGGACACTGAAGGGAAGCTTCTCAGAAGAAGAACTCAAGCACATCTATGAAATCAAGTTTGTTGACTTAGTCTTGTCTGCAAAGTGCAATACCAATGGAAAACTCCTGGGATCACACATGACACATACCACTGACATGGAAGTTAATGGTCTGACTATCAAGTTCAGTAATGTGGCCAACTTCAACTCACCATCTCTTCGTGTGGACAGCACAGTTAAAACCACTGCAGCACCCTTCACACTCAATATTGATGCCATTTTCAACTCAAATGGTGAGGTGTACCTCTTTGGAAAACATAGTGGTGAACTGTACAGCAAATTCCTCCTGAAAGCAGAACCAACAGAGTTTGCACAATCACTTGAGTACAGAGCCTCTACCAGCCATGAAGTGACAGACAGACCTACAGTGAAGACCAACGTGAACAACAAACTCAACAGCTTACTAAACCTGGAGCAACAAGTGGTCACATTGGAGTTGACGTCCACTGTAAACGAACACACCTTCAGACAGATGTTGAGTGCCTCTAACAATCCAGAGAGAATTGCTGTTGATATGAAGGGAGAAGTCTCAACTCCCCTCTTCAGCGAGGCCAGCCAAGATTACGCCATCTCTGGATTTGTGAAGTATGACAAGAACAGTGACAGCCACTTCATTCAGATCCCATTTATTGAGCACCTTCCCACAGTTATTGAAAACATGAAAAGCACAATGATTAAGCTGATGGACCTCAGTATTGAGATGTTCAAGGAGGTCAACACCAAGTATGAGGTCAGTGCTAAGTTTCAGGCCAAAATTGAAGAACTAAAGGAAGCAGTTGACAGTTTTGACTTTAACCTCTTTGTCCACGACTTGAAAGAGTTTATAACATCAGTGAGAAATTTAATCATCAGACTAACAGACCAGCTCCCTACTGACAAAGTTATTAATCTGCTGACATCTATCAAGGATACTGTTGGAGCTGAACTGAAGAAATATGACATTCCAACAAGGGTTAATGCAATTTATAACAAAATAGAAGAGTTCCTCTCCAACTATGAGATTGAAAAAATAATTGGGGCCATCATGGATGAGGTTGTAAAAATTATGAAGCAGTTTCAGATCAGAGAGAAGCTTCAACAAACATTTGATGTTCTCAGATCAATTGACGTCCAGCCTCTGTTTAACAAATTTATGGTGCCTGCAAAAGAACTTTTGAATGAGCTTTATTCCTTTGACTTCAAACTGTTTATTGATGATTTGAGTGGCTTTTTCACAAGAACGATCGAGAAAATTAAGTCCTTTGATTATGATTCTCTTGTGGTGGAACTGAGAGACAAAGTGGCAGAGATGAGCAAGATGCCTTGCTTTGGGAAACTGTATGGTGAGTTCAAAGTTACTTCCCCTCATTACAACCTCATGACCAGAGCTGAGCTGGAGAACACCACAACTGCACCAGCCACACCAGAGTTTAAAGTAAGCCTGAACTCATGGGCTGCTTCTACTCTTAAAGTGCTAGACTTCACTGCAGTTGCTTCTGCACATTTTGCTGCTCCCAAAATGAGCCATCTGACCATCTCGGAATCCATTAATGTTCAGCAGTCATCTTTCACTCTTGACCACAAGGGCACAATGAATTTTTATGGCTTATCAGCTCAAGCTTCTGGTGAAACCACAGCAAAAGCAACAACAGAGCTCTATGTGGCACAGCTTGTCAACAGTGGATTTTTTGCTCTGGAAAATGGATTTTCTGCCAAAATGGACACTGCCTACAAACACGATTTCAAGTTTCCACCCCTCAACATTCTCAGTGAAATGGTGATTGATCAAAAGACTGTCTTTGGACTTGAAGATGGCAGCATTCATCTTACCTTTAATAACTTGGTCAATGAAAACTACAGAATTTGGGATTTCTCAGATGAAGCAAACCACAAGAGTGACATCAAGATAGAAATGGATCTCCAGAACATCAAAGTGACTCTCACTGGTGACACCAGTAGCAGTCTTTTAAATGTTAAGGAAAGTTTTGATGCTGATATCAGTATTTTCCGCCATGTCCTGATTGATGCCAAGTTGGAGACTGATACACCTTTCATTAAGGGCAGTGTGGCAGAGCTTAAGCTTCATGCTAAGACTGAAGACATGAAAATTGATTTCACTGCATCTCACAATGCAGAACTAGTTGGCAACATTGAAGGAACCCTTTCAAACTCCATACTCACTCTGCTCTCAGCCACAGAGTTTACATTTGATACTAAGAACAAAGGAAAGGCCAAGATTGTCCTTCCATTCAAGCGTTCTGTAAAAGTTGACCTCCAGAATGATATTGCTTTTACTTTGAGCTCGGAAATCCACAGAGCAAGCTGGACCAGTCTGGGCAGGTTTAATCAGTACAAATATTCACATTTGTTCTCCATGGACAATGGTGACAGTGAAATTACTATCCAATCAGAAATCAATGCCGAGGCAGATCTTGAAATGCTGAAGGAACCCATCACTATTCCTGAAATAACTCTGCCATTCCTTGACATGAGGACACAAAGAGTGGAGAGCTTTTCTCTGTGGGAAGACACTGGCCTGAGCAACATCCTAACCACAACTCAGCAGACACTGGACATCAACTCCAAACTCAAATATGTTAAGAACCCTGAGATGATCACAATTAACATTAATCTGGATCCAGTCATCCGGGCCATTAATTCCAACATGAGGACCCTGCACAAGAAAATGCTCATAGGCAAGGATAAGGCTGCCACCATTCTTGCTTCATCTTATGACAAAGCAATGTCAGAGTATGAAAAATACAGCATTGAGCTGCCAAAAACCATTTTAATCCCTGCCTACAAAGTTCCAGTGATGAATGTTGAGATCTCCTCCTTCACAATTCCCCTGCCTGATGCCACACTTGTCACAATGCCCTCACTGCACATCCCATCTGCACTAAGCAAGCTGACTGTTCCAAAAATCATTCTGCCCAAGATTCAGAGCATCAAGATCCCAGTGATGGGTGATCTGACTTATGAGTTCTCAATGGTAACAGAAATGATCACACTTAAAACTGATGCCAGCATCCTCAACCAGGATGGCCTCAGGGCCAAATTTGATGCCTCCTCAATGTCTGGGTTTGAAATTCTGACTGGAAAGATTGAAGCCAACACCAATGTTAACACACAGGGAGAATTTAAGGTGGCCTCCCTCCTTTCTGTACAGCACTCAATGCTAGAAGGAAACCATGAGAGCACCATCATCTTGAGTTATGAAAACGTAGAAACATCTGTGAGCAACGCAGCAAAGATCAATTTGCCTTCATTCACTATGGAAATCAAACAGGAAATTAAGGGAAATCCAGTAGATGGCCTTGTTGTCTCCTTGTCCACACCTTCTGCAGGACTCATTGGTGTACAGATGCAGACCAAGCGGCCAGCACAAGTAAAAGCTAGACTCTACGGTCGCTACCCGGTAAGAGAACACATATACATTTGCTCATTAATAAAAGCTTATTTTCTGTTCATCTAAGTCTAAGATATATGTTTAATTTTTTCTTTTCTAATTTTATGTTTTTATTCATGCTTGTCCTCTCAATAGACTGAACCAACAACAGACATCAACATCTTGGGTCTCAAAATGTCTGTAATGGACTCTGAGAAGCTAAATCTTCAGACAACCTGGAATATGGAGATACCATATGAGATGATGCTGGGATTGAAGAAACAGGTGCCAGCATCCATGGAAATGGTCTCTGATGCTGCTGTGAAGCTGAACAACAAGATCAACAGGCTTGTTAGGAGTCTCAAGGGGTCGTTTGAAAAGTTAAGAAGGCAGGGTAAAGCAATGTTCAAGAAGGCTGTTGAAAAACTGTCTGATGTTACTTCTTCTGACTTTATGATAACTGTCACAGATAAGACCATTGTGATTCTCAAAGAGTCCCAGAAGAAGGTTGAGCTTGTTCTTGATGCTGTGATTAAATTCCTGAGACACACCAAGTTCCAGATCCCTGGCTATGACCGAAGGCTCTCTGGACTTGAGGTCTACCAGGAATTCAGCACTTTTGTTGCTGATGTATCTGAAGATGCTGTTGAGAAGTTCCCTGAGTACTTTGCCACCATCTTTGCATCAGTCTTTGATCACATCCAATCTGTAGAATTCACCATCCCTGGCTCTAACAGCATTGTCACTGGTCAAGAACTTTTCGATGACTTAATGATTGCTTTGAGGAAAATTCAGAAACAGCTGATTGTTAACATAAGGAAACTTGGAGACATCCAACTGGACGAGATCATTAGGAAATTCTCAGAATTCATGCAATTTATTGTTGAACAAAGTGAAAAGTTTTTCCAAACTCTAAAAGCCCCAAATGTTGAGAACATCTCCAGCTTTGTGATGGATGCATACTATGATGCCAAGAACTCCGGTTTCCTGTCCAGTGTTGCCAAACGGGTTGATGAGATACACATAATCATTAAGGAATATCTCAAAACTGTGATTGACAAAATCCACAGCATCTTGGCCGATATGTCAACTTCACAGCTTAGAACAGACATCCAGTCCTGGATTGACTTATCCGTTAAACGCATCAATGCTTTCCACAACAGTGTCATTAGGACCCTCAAAGAAAAAAGCAAGAACGTTGAATCATATGTGAGAGTAAGTGACAGACAGATAGAGGTTGACATTCCTTTACCATTTGTTGCAAAATTCAACTAACTCACCAATACAACAAAACCCATAAACAAGTATTTGAATTAACTACCTTTCTATCACATCCAACCAACTCCATAGTTAATTTATTGTCATAAAAAAGCTAAACTCTACAGTCATATGGATGTCTGGTTTTAGTATGAGTCTTTGTGCTGTTTTTCTGCATAATTTTGTTTTTTTCATGGTGGACTAACAATTTTTCTGATCCAACTGTGCATCCTTTGTGTCTTGTACTATTTAAACCCTATGTGGCCACCAATAAACTGTTTGTACTGCATATATCTCTGTGCATTTCTTAGACCATACACTGCAAAAATCTTTTTAATTCAGTTTATGTCACTAAGTCATGTCCATCCACTTTGTCTCAATATAAACTAATCATGCAGATAGATTCAAATCCACATACATTTCAATCAAATTTTAGAGTAATAAAGTCAGATTCAGTTGCTCATAAAAAGCCAATGTATAAAAAAATTGCATACAGAAGCCCAGTCTATTACTCTGACTGTGTTACTGAGCAACCATCTGAAGGGAAACTCCTGCCTTTTAACAGGAAGAAACCTCCAGCAGAAGCAGCCTTGGCATCAGCATATGCAAACTGTCTGATGGTTAACAGAACAGGAAGTGATCACAGAAATAACAAAATCAGACCTCAGAGTGCTTTAACAAAAATAAAACTCTTTTCAGGAAAGAAAAACACAGAAGCAATGAGTCAGTAGTATCTTTTCTGACAATATGCAGTCTCAGACAAAAGTATGCATATCCCTTGAATCTTTTCATATTTAATCAATTTACAATCACAAACTGGGAAATATTCTGTAATAGACCAACACATCGTTGCCTTTAATTGCATTTAATGAAAAGAAGAAAGAATACATTGTTTTAGAAGCTTTTCTTGTAAACTCAGATTCCATAAAAAAAAAAAAAAATCTGTCACAATCATTCACCTTAAAAAGTCACATTATGAATTATGTGGGAAATTTTGGAAGAAAACCTGTAATAGACTTTTAAAGACTTAAGAGGGAGGCAGAGATCTAGCAGGATAATGACCGTTTCCATACAGCCAGAGATACAGCTTTAGAGTAAAGTATATTCAAGTGTTACAAAACCCAGACCTATCCAACTGAGAATCTGCATTAATAATTGAAAGACCTTTTGTCTGTGAACATCACCCAAAATGTGGGCAAACCTTTGTCTCTAGTAGTGCAAAACGGGTGAAGAAAAACCCAGAATATATACAGCTGTCATTACAGGGAAAAGTGTGGGTTCAGAAAACCATGTACCATTTTCTTCACACTTTATAATTGTGTGCTACTTTGTGTATTAGCCTATGACATAGCCTTATATTGAAATCACAAGTATGTAGTTGCAACATGGTAAAATGTGCAAAGTATGAAGACTTTTGCAAGACTTTTGTTGAGAAATTTTTTTATTTTGGATATCAGAAATCAGAGTCTACAGTACACTCCAGCCATTAGTCCTTCATCCTCCCCCTATGCTCAGATCTATATTTAGTCAAGACTAAAATAGTATCTCTGGCAGTTCTTCTCGTGAAACAAAGTGGAAGAAAGACATGCACAGTGTCTGCTTGGAGGCTGCTAATAGAAAACAAGCAAAAGAATGAATTATTTGCACTGTATTTGACAGGTAAATTAAATTATTCTTTTATGTAGTTCACGCCCTGCGACAGACTGGCGACCTGTCCAGGGTGTACCCCGCCTCTCGCCTGGAACGCAGCTGGAGATAGGCACCAGCAACTCCCGACCCCATTAGGGACAAGGGTGAACAGAAAATGGATGGATGGATGGATGTAGTTCACAATAGTAGTAATAAAATAAAAATATCATGAAACTATGTTTTGCTTCTCAGGTCTGTCTTGTAATGTAGATTATGTAAGGGGTGAAACCGTAAACAATAAATTATTTTTTTTTTCAAAGTTTGAAAGTTTCTTTTTCCTGAGTCATATTTACAATATTTAAGCTAATAATCCTAAATATGAAGTAGTCAAAATATATCAAGAGATATAAATTCAATAAATCAAACATAGTTCTTTGTATGTTTCAGTATAGACAGCAATGTTGATGTATGTGTAAGTAACATGATTCAAAGAAGTCAAATTAAAAAGTTCATGAAAAATTACTTTATTTAGATTTCCACTCTTTCCTTCTTAACAGGCACCATTTTCTCCTCACAATATTTCAAACGTACCATTCTAGTACAGCAAATACCCATAAATAGAAACGTCTCGCACATTCATTGTTGTCCTTCTCCACATTTTAGCAAAAATAAAGATTAGAAAAACCTGCAGAATTCGATCTGTGTAACGTTGCTGTAAATCAGAGGCACATCAGGGGGGCCATTGTGGGAAAATCAAGCAGTTCAGCACAATGCATTCCTGTTGTGTAGGTCAGCAGAAAGCCCAGCAACGGAAGACAGCGGGGAATGTGACTTTTACACTATTGTGTCTCTGGGTAGATTCAGAAAACACTCACTGCTTAAACCCTGGAACTTACTGGTGATTTCTCAGCAGCAGAAATAGGATGTGTTTCACAAACTTTCTCCACCTAAATAGATCGTAAAAAACACGAAGAGAAATTTCCTGAATCACCAGAGCTGCAACAGTGTCAGTAATCAATGTAAAAAGCTCTTATTTGAACAAGCACTCCCACGAACAGACAAGAGGACAGTTACACAACATGTGGAGCAACAGATGAGCTGAACTTATTTCACAACAACCGAAGGTTAACTCAGATACATTAAATTCTATCCCATGAGCTTTCTGACCAAGTAAATTTAAAGTACATTCATAGTTGCAACGGAAGATATTTAGATTTCTGTTTAGTGACTTAAAATACTCCTGATGCAGTTTACGTATTACAGCAGGTCTATCGATTCACATTTAATTTTGACACCTTTGTACAGGCTGGTGTTACCAGAGAAAATATCGTCAGTCTTGAAAAATACAAACTGATACACTGAAGTGCTTTGTTAATAATGTAAAATACTATTTATCTGAGCCCCCATCCCCCACAAAAAAAACAAAAACAAAACTGGATTTCTGTGACTATTAAAAGAAAACACGCCCTTACAAGATGACAAATCATCATAGTAGTTTCTAAATAGGAAAGTAACAAAATAAACACTCTGAAAAGCTTGGCTTTAGCTACTGTATATATAACTTGGTTTAATTATCCACCGACTAATCAATATGACCAAAATATGAAGGTATTACTGTAAACTTGACACTAGCCCTTTACAGAGCAGACCTTGGAAAGAGTCAGGTATTTTGCCCTTTTTTTCAGGAACATGATGGAATCGTTTTTTTCCTACTATGTTGCATAAGAACTATTAGACAAACATGCCAGGGTCATCGATCGTACCTGCTTTGGGAACTAACAATTTAAAGTAGAGCTCCATGGCAATCGGTACATCTGAAATGAAATTATCAATAAAGGAACCCAGAAACACATTTTTCTCACTTTCTACATTGTTTCCCATCATCACCTCCAACCTCTAAAGCTTCAGTGTCTGAATTAAGATCTTTGTGCAGTGCAAGAATAAAAAGTCAATTCAAGATACCAATAAAAAAAATGCTCATCAAAAAGCGCAACATAAAAACTTGGTACCTGAAATAATAATGCCTGCTAATAATGTTTATCTAAACACTATCGCATACACTAGTAAGGCGATCACAATTTCAATACAATATACCGTCAAGCTATAATTAATAAGTTTTGACACTCCAATGTGATTTACTTTAACAAAAGTTGGTTACTCAACCTAAATAAATTAATGAAGTCACTTTGTGGTATTTTGACCTGGTCAGGGATCATAATCTGTCATATTTAATTAGTCAGTCAGAACAAATGCATATCAGAACCAGAATTAATGGAAACATGGTGTGACACAAAGTCCTTAGAAATATAACATTTGTCTAAATTAAATTGAAGTAGAATTGGACCAAACAGCAATAAATACAAAGTTATGGAGGGGTGAACAGCATGAAACTCTCTGAAGCAGCTCCTTTATATACTGTATGTGCTTTAAAAGACCTTTGGTTAAGTAAGCTGTAAGGCAACATTTCCTGAACTAAGCATGGGTCAGTTACTGATGTCAGGGTATTAAAAAATTAACAAAAAACTAACAAAAAAAAGAGAAAACACACACCTAAACCCACTAAAACTTGTCAGTACTTTCCTATAATTCAAAGTCCTCTTGAATTGATTTCAGACAAAGTGCACTGGCTGTAGTTTGATAGTGTTAAACATTTTTGTTTAGTACCACAAAACCTGGCTATGCACTCTAATACACCCAAGAGTGGTACAAACAGGTCAATATTAAGTCAAATTTGCAGTCAAAATGTAGTGTAATTCTGCGCAAATCACGTAAAACGGTGTACCTATTCTCAGCAGCAAGACATACTAACCCTTCCTTAACATAAAAGCAACAGAAAACTTGTTCAAGGCTTTTATCTGGTGCTTGTGTGCCTCACCCACCCTGTCCTATAGTCACCCTGGGCAACAGCCTATATCAAAAACACTGATTTTAATTGGAAAAAAACAAACAAACAAACAAACCCAAACCAACATAAAAACTTAACTAAAAACACTATATAGAATACCATATGAATTTCTTTGAATTATAATGGTTATCGTGATGTGCAATTTTACAAACTCGATGCAGATATGTTGCAACACAGTTCAAACATAAATTACAGAGTGCAGATTTTCGGTGAAACAGTTAATGTAAAAATAAAAAATAAATAAAAAATACTTTGAAACACAAAAATAGATCAGTAAAGGTCTACGCTTGCAAGCCAGCTTCAGGTAAGGCCACACTCAGTGAGCAGAGGATAAACGTCTCCAAATTTAATGAAACATTTTGTTGGTTTGTTGTTTTTCGAACAGACTAGGATCATGTGACCCAGAACGAAGATGCTCAAACCAGTGCATTACACACCACCACCCACATGCAAGCGTGCTCTGAACAATGCGTTTGCAGTCACTGGTTTTGGTTCAGCTGAAGGCATGTCCAAACGCAGACCCCCAGCGGAAGGAAACGTCTTGTATGCTGCAAAGGTCCTCCAGACCTTGTAATCCACCGTTGACTCAAAGCATCACACAGCATTTGAAACAATCCCCCGGTGTGGAGCGTTTCTGCAGGGTAGCCCGTGTTGCGGTCTCGAACACCTCCCAGATGCCCTCTTTGGTCCTGGCGGAGCACTCCAAGTAGTCGTACGCGCCGATGCGCATGGCCATCGCACGACCGTCCTCCGCCTTCACGGGCTCTAGTTTCATCCGGGAGAGGTCGTTCTTCGTGTTCTCGTCGTTGCGCAGATCTTTCTTGTTGGCCACCAAAATGATTGGCACGTTCGGACAAAAGTGCTTGACTTCAGGGACCCACTTTTCGGAGATGTTCCCCAACGAGTCCGGGCTGTCCACGGAGTAGCACATGAGGATGACATCAGTGTCCGGGTAGGAGAGTGGGCGCAGTCGGTCGTAGTCCTCCTGTCCGGCCGTGTCCCACAGAGCCAGCTGGACCTGCTGGTTGTCAACCTCTATGTCGGCCACGTAGGTTTCAAACACAGTCGGGACGTAGACCTCGGGAAACTCGTCCTTGCTGAAAACGATCAGTAGACACGTTTTACCACAAGCGCCGTCACCGACAGCCACAAGTTTCTTTCGCTGGACAGCCATCTGGGTCGCTTCTTGGGTCTTCTTTAAACGCGGCATCCAAAATAACGTCTGGAAAGTCTTTCGCTTCGGCTCTGCTTTTAAACTCGTCCAGGAGACTTATTAGACTGTTTGATCCAGAAAATGTCCTCTCCAAACTCCACAGCGTTTACAGAAACAACGGCCTTGACTTTATAAAGCGGGGCTGGTTTCCTAAATATAACAATCCAATCGGAAATAAGGAGGTGAGATCATAGTTTGTAGAGGAAAATGTGATTGGATCTCATTGGTTTCTATTGAGGAGAGGAGGGACAGAATCCACAAGGACCCACCCAGGTGACCGAACTATGTTGTTAGGGTGTCGTTTATTTATCAGTTAAGTTAATCACAGTTTTGAAAAAAAATAAATAAAAAATAAGACAAAATTCATAATATAATTTTTTTATCAAGACTAAAAATATGTTTTTTCTCAAAGCAATATTATAAAGATTTCCAATTGGACATGTTGCATATTTATGGGATGCTGCCACTCACATTATAACTTAGATCAATGCTAAATTGCTATCAAGGGCAAACGTGACAATTAATACACAAAAAGGCGCTAAGCATAGAATTATATGTTCGAGTAGTACTACTTAAATTGAACAAAAAATAGAGACAATAAATAAACAAAAGCATTGAATATTTGTTTATCTACACCTTTGTATAATTTATCAAATGCAGAATTAAAAATTGTGTTGTCATTTGATGTTAGTTCCTATTTAATCAATTTTTTATTTTAACTTTTCTCAAGAGTACCGTGATATGGATGAGGTGATTAGTTTGCAAATGCTTATTGGTCATCGATATGATTTACGGTGTTTGATGAGGAAGTCAGTTATTTTTTTTTAAATATATAACAAACAAGAACAAATTAAATATTAAATTTAGTTAATCAAATGCTAAAAAAAATAACCCTGTATAATTTCAGCTCAAAATAAATGTATGTTTTAATTGATTATTATGACACTTGACTGTTTAATTTTGTATGTAAAATGTTTCAACAAATTAGCCGTCGGATTGTAGCACTTTGGCCCCCGATTGTGTTTGGGGAAGCACACTTTGATGTTAAACGTAGGTCTACGTAGTTCACGCTATTTACAGGGAGGGGGCACCAGCGTAGGCAAACTCTTAGCTCTGAACAAGCCTTGCTAAAAATCACCGTTCTCTCCACGGCAACAAAACAATATAGAGTAGGGTTGACGGCTACAAGCACAGAGGCTCCATCGACACGACAAGGCGTGAGTGTTTTTTTTTTAACCATATTTAAGTATAATTCAAGCAGAAATCTCGTAAATTAAGATAATCGA
The DNA here is from genome assembly GCA_903066815.1 of Brachyrhaphis roseni. Taxonomy (NCBI): domain Eukaryota; kingdom Metazoa; phylum Chordata; class Actinopteri; order Cyprinodontiformes; family Poeciliidae; genus Brachyrhaphis; species Brachyrhaphis roseni. Next base: position 40,493 of record CAEFZY010066633.1, read on the forward strand.
TGGCGGTTCTAAGCCGCGGTGTGGGTATTTTTCTTTTGTTTAGCGGTTAAGGCCCCTCTGTTTGAGACTTGAAGGGGGGCCATGTTGTTGAGTGTTTGGCTGATGTTTAAGCTCAGACAACAGCAAGTTGGCAATTAGCTTTCTTGATAGCTGTCGTTGGTTTGAAATTGCTTGCTAATAACGCTAAACGTTACTGTATAATCACACCAACAACATTTGTTGTCGTCACTTGTGAGAGTGTCAACGTTAACAATTGACCATTGTTGAATTCGCGATTTTAACATATAAATTTTGCGGTACAAACCAATAATAAACACAAGCAGGCCCGCGGCATTTAGCATTGGTTCGTTAGCCGTCTGTGTTGCTAATGCTAACCCCCATTACTAACACAATTTAACGTCAGTCGTGCTCTATTTCAGATATTAAATATTCCTCTATTACGTTATTATATACGATAGATATCTTAACAGCTCGACATTTGGGCATTTTCAACGGAAATCCCCAATAAAACCGGTCAAAGCTACTAAGCTGGCTTGGATATTAGCAACGGGCTTGCTACCTAGCTTAATATAAGCTTCTGGTTTTATCATATCAATGATAACTAAATGGTGAGTGAAATTAGACTCTTCGGACATTAGGGTTACATTTAGGTTAACATTTGCCATATATAATGTCTCCAACTGTTAGAATATTTAACCACTACCGCAATAAAGTGGGAGCGCAGTGTTAGCTTAGCAATAGCTAAATGGAAGCTTGGTTACACTATATAGTTTTTTCCTGCTTTTGTTTCCTATGTTATTCATTCCCCACGTCTGCCACATCACACTCCCAAAATAAAACTAGTTTCCTTGTGTGCAGGAACCACAGTAAATGACATAAAAACTATGAACACTCATGGCTTAGAGTTAGCAGGTCAGGAATTAGTCTGAACCCAGCGAATACAATGAAATTACGCTCTATATTTGGCTTTGTTTAGAGTGTATCATCCCCCAACAAACCCTGGGTTATCTAAAGTGTTAATGAAGTGCTAACACGTGATGATTGTAATGTTTATTAAAAAATAACACCATTAATTTGTGAATGAGCATCAATATAGTCGGTCTTGTTTATGCAATGGCTTCTGGAATATTATACAGTGCTATTGTATGTAAAGTTGATGCCACCTTGGAGCTTTTCCCCATTTCTAATTTTAAAGGGCTTGATATCTTTCATATTAATTTACCACTAGTTATTTCTTAATGTTATTACAACTTTTAAAATATCTTGCTGTGGCCCTTCTTTATTGACTGTTCCATTTTCTCCTTATCAATAAGGTTAAAATTTTCCTGCAGCAGTACTGTGGCTGTACAACTTAAGTGAAGCTAATATAAATGAGCAAAACATCAGGCCCAGTATGAGAACTTTGCTGTGTTATAACCTTATGTAAAAATGTCAGGATTTGTATGTCAACACGATAACAAAACTGAAAATTGCAAAGTAAAAGCTGAGTTTTTTTTCTGCTCCTAAAATGTGGAATATATTGATTACATGTTATAGCATTTATTTATTTTCATACAAGCATTTAAGTAAAGAATAAACATTGTTTTGTACCAAAATTTGGTTTGTCAGGCTATCTACTCCGTTAGCCAGGCTGCAGCCAGCTGCTTAACTGACCTCTTATAAATGGCTTTAAAAACAGCTTTACCTTCTTAAGAGAGATTGGTGTCACTCCTTTAATTTCCATACCATGACTCTTCTTTTTTTGTTAGTGAGGGAGAAACAAAGTTGCTGCTGACTTATTTATACTTGATGTGTTTCCATTTGACTATCCAAGAACACGAGCGTGCTCACGAGGGTCTGACTTTTTACATGTTGCGTTTTTCTTAGGCTTTCCCGTGGAATGAGCATTCCATGCAGCATCCTAGGCATGAATGACGTGGGTTGGCAGGAGACGAGAGGTGGGATGCTGCATGCAAATGGTGCTCCTGAATCAGGGGGTGTTCGGGTTCATGGCGGCGGGCCCCTGACTGCGGTCGGGGGTGGTGGACAGGCTCCTGGGGGGCCACATTTACAAGGTATGGATAGAAGTTCTAACCTTACCCCAGGTACGCCGCAGCCTCCGCTCAGCGGAAGATCTCAGGACGACGCCACAGTTGGATACTTCTTTCAGAGACAACCAGGAGAGCAACTTGTGGGTTGCACTCCTAACAAGCACCGTTGGCCAACTGGAGATGCTAATCATGTTGATCAGGTAAATCCTAACTAGTAATGTACTGATCTACTTTTTGTTACGTGGACATAGGCTGGTAAATATACCCCCCCTTTTTTCTTTTTTGACTTCGAATCTGTGTTTTTATTTCTCAACTCAATATTTTATATTAAAGGAGTAAAATGCTTTTAAGTTTAGTTTAAAAAAAAAAAAGCCCAATGTGGTTGAAAATAAATAACTGTAGATCTCGTAAAGAAGATTTTGTCTTAAAAGCAAAAGAACACAAACCTATAGTTCGAGTGACGGAAATATATGATTTACAGTTTGGACGTCATTGTGGCATGGATTTCTACTCATGAGTTTTTCCCTGGTTCCTTTTTACAGTTTCAATGAACACATAATATTGAGTTAACTACGTATCAAACAAATCTGATCACACGGTTTGGACATTTTGCTAGGAACTAAGATCCTTGACTAAATGCATGTAAAATTGGTTCTCTGTGATTGATTCCTAAATGAAAGCAGTTTCTTAGAGTTCAACATAAATCACCCCTTTTATGACCAGAAAATATCTGGCATTTCGTTTATTTAAAAAAAATATTTTATATGTACTTCAATGCAACACAAAGATAATTTTTTTAAATAGTTTCTTAAATTGATATGAAGAAACGGATGGTAAAATTTGAAAATATATTTGTTGTGATATTACAGGAAAATAAATGTTTTCTTACAAAACTGTTTTTTTTTTGTTGTTGTTTTTTAACTTTAGGTTCGAACCGTAGATGAAATGAATTATGACTTTCAAGCTCTTGCTCTGGAGTCAAGAGGAATGGGAGAGGTAAGGCATTTTAAATTAGATCTGTTATCCCTTCAGGATCATCTAATTGATTTTATCTCCAAAGAGAGAGAGACTAACTTCTGATCCTCTACAGCGATCAAGAATACTTCCATAATTTAATCAGCATCACCTGAGAAAACAAATTGTTTTGGCCTCTATTGAAAATTAAGTGTAAATTTCCCCATCCTACTATTGTAAAAACAATTTCTGCATATTCAGCCCAGCTTTACAGATTGCTTTTTTTCTTCTTCATCTTCGTGCTACGGCTGATGCAGGGATTTGTTTTTAAAACATTAATTGTTGGTACATAAATTAATACAGAGGGTACTCTATAATTGGATTAAAAGTTGTTCCAATGGAGGAAGCTATTAAGCTTTTTGGGAGTTCTGCGTATATATTCACACATGTTGCAGATTCCTTCTTGCTTTAGTTATTTATCAACAGTGGGAAAAATGTTTTATTCTGTCTTTCTTTAAGCTTTTGCCAGCAAAAAAGATCTGGGATTCTGATGAGCTAGCCAAGGATGGGCGGAAAGGGATCCTTCTTGGTGAAGAATGGAGGGAGAATGCATGGGGATCGTCTCGTAAGTGGCTTTTATGTCCTTAACGTTGCAAAATTTATTCCAGCAGCAGCTAATTAATAGGTTTTTTATTGTAGAATCAGTTGTAAAGATTAATGTATCTTTTTTCTTAAATGCATAAACAGATCTCTGTTTTGCACAACCAGAAATATTTTTTTGTGTTGTAACCAAGGTAAAAGTATCAGAGTCTCTCAGACATCTCACTGGCATTGTGTAGCAACAGTGGGAGGAGGGACAAAATATAAGCTGTTAAAACAAGACAACAACTCTGAAGAGCTACAGTGGATTAATAAGGAATGATTTATAGTTACTAATTTATTATAAATGTGATACTGAAGGTTTAACATGAGTTTATTCTTTCCGGTTACCTGAAAGCAGATAAGAAAATTGCTTTGCTTAGTTCTAGAAAATCAAATTTTCTACCGTTCTCTCATTTTTGGGCATTTTTTCCAGATCATTCAGTGTCCCAGCCAATCATGGTACAGCGGCGGCCTGGCCAGGGTTTCCATGGGAACGGTGATACAAATTCTGTTCTTTCGCCTCGCTCAGAAGGTGGAGGTCTGGGTGTGAGCATGGTTGAGTATGTCCTGAGCTCCTCCCCTGGTGACAAAATGGAAGGTCGCTACAGGAACGGTGGCTACGTAAGTTGCCACTTGTTTTTTTTTTTTTTTTTTTTTTTTTAACTATTATTTTATTTTGTCTGTAAAATTATTCTAAACTGAATCTTGCTAAATCACAGGGTGGAGGAGATACTGATCAAGATGGAAGAGAGAAAAGCGACATACAAGAGAAAGTGTCACCTTTTGAGGAAGACAAAAGCCCTGAGATGAAGGTGGGAGAGGATAACGATCCAGCTAAATCCAACGGAAGAGGTCTGCTAAACGGCATGGATAGAGACTGCAAAGACTTCAAGTAGGTCTTCTTGCCTTAACAGCATCCTACAGCAGTTTGTAGAAGTTGTTTTCATTTTGAAAAATTTCAAAGCAATTAAATTAGGAATGCATCAATCTGATTTCTGTAGCTCATGTCTGATTCACAAAGTTTTGTTTTGCCAGTACAGATTTCAGCTCAATTTTTAAAACTATCATACAAGACATTAGAACATCAGTAGCATATTTTTATCTTAGCCTCCCTGTCTTGAGCAGTCAATTATTTATATGGGAAGCAAAGGTGTTACTCTTGTAAAAGAAGTCTGTAAAATGAGGTTTTATTATTATTTTAAAAAGTGAGGTTAAACTAATTAGTTGAGGACCATTACTCAGTTAAAACTGTTTTCTTTTTACATCTATGTGACCTTAGTGAGGCTAAAATATCTATCTTTTAGTCTTCTTCACTCAGTTCTAGCATTGTGGAGTTCAGTATGGCCTAGTCATAATAAACAATTGAAATCAGAACCTAGCTATTGCCAGAATACAACAATCCTAGAAAACAAAGTTTCATAACTTAAGTTGTTCCAAACTGTATGACTACTCTTGATTCTGTATGATATACTAATGGTGCACCAATTGATATCAAAATAACTTTGATGTTCTGGTGATAAGTGTTTTTATCTATTGTCTTTAACACTATTTAACTTTTTCTTCTGTTTGGGCCAAATGTTGTTGCAATTGGGGTTAGAACAACATCAGGATGTCTTAGTTGCCACTGCTTTGACACAGAACACGGAGCATAAAATCTAGATAAGTTACTCTAGAATTTGAACCCATTTAAATATATTCAAGCCTGTTTGAGTTATCTGATTGTATTGTCTGGTGTGAGCTGTGTCTCTCCACCCTGTTTCTCCTGTCTCTTCTAAAACAAACATTTCACACCCAGATAACCGACCAGACAACTTTCTTAAAGGAAAAGTATCAAAGTAATCGTAGGCTTGTGTGTGGTTAAAAAAAACAACCCAGTTTAAAACAGTTTTTTGGTAAAATTACGGAACAATTTCTGTTTTGTACATAAAAACTTTTTTAATGTCATGGCAACTTTATGTTTTGCTTTCACAGTCCAACTCCCGGGAGCCGTCAATCTTCCCCTACTGAGGCCGTGGAGAGAATGGGTCCCACTCAGACAGGTTTGGAAATGATGGGGCAGCACCATCAGCATGTCCTCCAACAACAAAACCCAGCCCAGAACAAGATCCCTACTGAGGACTTCCAAAGCCAGGAGGCCCAGAACATGGGCGGCATGGAGCAGGGGGCTGGCGTCGAGTCTTTACAGTTTGATTACGCTGGGAACCAGATCCAGGTCGACTCGTCAGGAACTCCAGTGGGATTGTTTGACTACAGTTCTCAGCAGCAGGTCTGTCTCAGAGCGGAGCGTATTTCTAAGATGTGTCCAGCTGTGTGCTCAGTAGATAGCAATCTGTACATGTCTGGGTTGTTTTCAGTTGTTCCAGAGATCAAATCCCCTGACAGTTCAACAGCTTACTGCAGCTCAGCAACAACAATATGCCCTGGCTGCAGCTCAACAGCAGCATCTCGGTACGATGGGCTGCTCAGCTCAGTGTCTACGTAATTATGCACACTTCAGCTACTTTGTGCTCTAATTTGTCTCAGTTGCATAGTGTTCTAAATGAGGTTTTATGTGGAAACATCAGCAACATCACTCTTCCTTATCTCCCAGCTGGACTCGCTCCTGCATTTGTGCCAAATCCTTACATCATTAATGCTGCGCCGCCTGGAGCCGACCCGTACACTGCCGCCGGCCTGGCTGCAGCAGCCACTTTAGCAGGTGATCAATCAGGCCACATTCATCCCATATTAACTTCAACTTGTTTTAAAATTTCTCAGATATTTTCCATGAATGGAACTTTAATGCAAACTTTTACATTTTTATTTTTGCCCCTCAGGCCCCACAGTTGTCCCACCACAGTACTATGGTGTTCCTTGGGGTGTGTATCCAGCCAATCTTTTCCAGCAACAGGCAGCATCAACTGCCAATCACTCGGCTAATCAGCAAGCATCCAACCAGGGACCAGGCCAGCCACAGGTGAGAAAGGAGTCCTACTTTGTTTAAAACATTTTTGATTCAAGGCACACTTTTCCTACTCAGAATTTGGATAGAAGGATGATTACAGCTTTTCATACAGAGTGTTTTATTGTTATGACCAAAAGGAACAGACAGATTTTGTTAAAAGTTTCAGGAAGATTTTTTTTTTTTTTTACCCCAATGAAGAGTTATTATACACTATAGAGATGTATTCATTGTCTAAACCATAATTCTTTTGTTTTTATGAAAAGAAAACACTTGTTATCTGAAATGCACAAAATCTGAAATCTTTCATGGTATTTTTTCACATTGACTTTTGACTTTCCTAATCAGTGCTTCTTGATACAAACTGTACTGCTACAAAGTATTATCATTGGAATATTGATACAAATTCAAGATTTAAACTTTTAATTATAACATTCTGAAGACTCATACGTGATTATTGTTGTATCCATTGCCTGCATACAACTTTGACATGACAAACCATACCTACAGACTTGTATATATAGTCTTTAGGCATATAAATATACATATACACACACATATATATATAAAAAAAATAAAAATTCCCTTCTCACCCACCGCGGGTGGTGTTTCTTCCTCTTAGCTCGGGTCTTCTACCAGAGGCCTGGGAGCTTGAGGGTTCTGCGCAGTATCTTGGCTGTGCCTAGGACTGCACATTTCTGGACTGAGATG
>CAEFZY010066634.1:0-14631 GCA_903066815.1 Brachyrhaphis roseni
TTACTGGATTTGAAATAGCAACGCGTTAGATTACTCGTTACTGAAAAAAGCGGTCCGACGTCAGTAACGCGTTACTTAGTAACGCGTTACTGACAACACTGAGCACAACCCTTTGACTAGGCCTTTATTTCTTTCTCTGAATGAAAGCTATTCAGACGGCTTTCTACTGCATATAAGATACTGACCTCTGATAACTCCACAGAACCCCTTTTCAATAAGTCTAACCACGAATAATAACGATTTAAAAAGATGGACATGCACCTTACAAACTTACTTAGCAAATGTATTGAATCAAATTTACAGCTACCCTGTTAATGTTGGACTCGGTTTGTCAAGTCCAACATTTACATACATCGTAAACTGATGTTTTGTTTAAAGAAAAATATGTATGAATAGTAAAAACATCAATGCTCCTTTAATAACAGGCATTTTAATAAACTTAAACTAATTCACTGCCTTATGTTTCTTATGTTTTCTATAAATTAATGCTTTGTGATCAACCAATTTGCTACAGTTAAATGTTTTACGGATTTAAAGAACTGCTAAAAGCTGTTGATAAAAGATTAAACTGACTCCTTTGGTGATTATTATTATTATTATTATTATTTTGAAAGTCCTCTGCTCAGAAGAAAGACTTTTGAATAGAAGTCTTCCTCAGCTCTTCCTCATGATGTTTTTGCTGCTCGGTCGGCTCAGCAGAGGCTCAGTGAAGAATGCGTGAAAGAAAATGGCTGCACTCTGAAAGTCTTCACGTCTGAATGTAAAAATTCATTTACACAAGTGTGACGAGGGCGGGTCGACGAGAACACAAGCAATTAGAAATAGAGTAGAAAAAAGCAGACAGCTTCTGAATGTTCTAGAGCTGGATGAAGTAATTTAAACTCAGCAGCTGATCTGCTTCTCTGGTTGCTTTTCTAGAAAAAACAAACATATAAAGTCATTGAGTCACTTTTTTACAGCTTGTGTCTTAATTCAATAATTTTAGTTCATATTTATGTAGATCTCTGCTATTTTGATGTGTGAGGATCTGTGAAGATCAAAATAGTTAATTTTTGAAAATATTCTTATTATTCAAACAAAAACAATTGTTAAGAAAGATTAGAGCTGTCTGTGTGTGCAGCCGTCTGAGCTGCTGTATCTGTTTTGTATGTCATTTTTTGTGCCCAGTGTATGTTACTAATACAAAATAAACTAATATTACGAACCTTAATTGATTTTTTTTAATGAGCTTTACTGAACTACAGTTTGATATAATTGTCTTAGATCAAGTTAAAATGCCTGATATTGTTTGGTGAAAAAAAATTATATTATAATATTAAATTCCTATCATACAGCCAAGTCTTTGTCTGGTCTTCAAATAACACCTCAGCAGGACTTGGATCGGTTCAATTTATTGTTTTACGACATAAAAACAACACAAAACAAATTGTTTGCAATCTGCAGTGCTTGATCAATTGAAAAAAAAAAAAAAGTGGCTTAATTATGCGTTTTTGCATCAAAATTACTGCATTAATGTTAAACAGAAAGTCAAAGATTTCTCACCAACCCTCACCTCAAAATCCAACATGGCCGACTTCACCTATGAAACTTAGTGACGGATGTAAAAACTAAAAAGTTTATTTTTTGCTCCTTTTGACCATTTGGAGTTCAGTGAATCTGTCACACAAATAAATACAGAAAAAAACAAAAAACTTAAATTTTTGTACGGCTAATGTTTGTTAGCTTGGTCATAAAAAAAAAACAACTGGAGTTTAATATAACTCCCAGAGCTGAGTTTCAACCTCAAAGGATTAAAGGAAGAAAACGTAGAAGCGACACCAAACACTGAATTCAGTTTTCCCATTGTATCAAATACATATTTTACACAATAAAAGGCTAATTAATTAATTAACTAAACATCAGACAATGTGAATATTTGGACTAATCAAATTATCTCACTAAAGTGTTAGAAGACATATTGAAATACTAAATTTATATAAGACAGAAATTCCAGACCTCTCCATTCTCTGGAAGCGGGAAAACTTGAAAAACACGGAGTATTAAATACTTGTTTTCTCATCTGTAGCTGAAATGAATAACTAGGATTTTCTTCTTGAGTCATCATGGTGTAAACTCCTAGAAACTTAACCTTCTTTATCTCTTTATATCAAACACCAGGCTCATAATGGCTGCTGTGTTAATCAATACGAGGGGCCGTAACAACGAAGGATTTTAAAAAGTAGCATACCACAGCTGCGTTTGTTGCCAAGTCAATATTTCAGCGGGACGTCGCAGACAATGGGTGTGAAAACGTCGGGATTCATCCGCAGCCTTGTTCAGTAATTGATTTCTGCTGTTGTAATTTTCTGTAATCCTCTATCAGCGTGAGAGGAGAATTCATTTTCTGCTGGAAATAAATCAGGCAGCAGCGCGCGACAAAACGGATGCTTGAGGACACACCTGAGGAGCGCGAGGGCCATAATGAGACAGGTCTGCGACATCCCATCTGATTGGCTGAGCTCGAGCGCCCGCAAGGCTTGTTGGGAGTGAATTTATTCCATTTTGCGGTAATGTGATGAAATGACGGAGGCTCTCTGGCCTCAGGGAGACTGCCTCGTTGGGAAGGAAAAGGTCTGTGTGTGTTTGGCAAAAAAGAGTGAGCAGAAAAAAAAAAATCAAACCATTTTAATGAAATGATCACTTTATTTCAGGGCTGCGCTGTGGTTTTTGTTGGGCAAACAGATGGGCTGCATCGGCCTATGCGGACATTTAATAACACAGACAATCAACACACTGCAACACAAACCGCTGAACAAACTGAGGCGACATGGTTATTGAAAAAAACCAAAAAAACAAAAACAATGCTGAGCAAATTTGACATGGACTTCCACCTTTGTTCAGATTTCTTTGAGAGTTTAAGGAAAACAGAAACAGAAAGTTTATGCTAACCGTGTCCCAGAGCAAGTTTAGTGTTAGACAAAACACAAATGGTTTTGTCTAACAATTCTAATATTTTATTAATATAATATCTACCGCATCTAACTTTTTACATTAAACTTAATTCAATGCTGAGGTATTTTTTGTTTATGAGAGCCGAGCAACATTAGCTTCAGGATTAGCTTACGTTAGCTCTGGCTAAAAGGTTCTTAGCTTGCTGAAAGTTAGAAAAATATATATTTGTTCTTTTCTGCTCATTTGGCTTGCCTTTATAAGAGGATAGCTGTACAGTTTTCACTGATTAACCTATAAGCTAATTTTCTATGAAAAACATTGTGTCACAGCACATTAACCCCAAGCTAACCATGTAGCTGAGTGTCATTTAACAAACAATAACTGACTTGGTTTATAGTCTGAGTGTAAACTAAACCAAACCACATCAGATTTGGGTTTGTAAAATCAAGTTATTGGATAAAATTCCCAAGATTATCAACACTGACATAACAAAGACATTATTGCCCACACAAGGGAATGTTGTGTTTGTTTCTTGCTCGTTTAATAATGAAAATTTAATTTAAAAGCTGCATTCTGTATTAATTTGGGTTGGGTTTTAACAACTATTTGAATTAGTTTGATGTGCTGAAAAGTGTGACAAAAATGAAAAAAATAAAATAAAATCAGGAACAGAGCAAACAGAGAGAGATAAGAAAATAAGATAAGAAAAATTTCAAGTCAACTCAAATCAAGAGTATTTCGGTTTTTTCTGTAGCTGTTTTTTTTTTTATCTCTTCATTGAGGCAACCGTTTCTGGTGCACTTGGGCTAGCAATGAGACACAAGTGGAAAAATGTTAAACTTTTGTCGATGTCCTCTCGTCCTGTGTGTTGGGTTTCAGTGGGAGTGGTCGATGACTTGTGACTGTCCCCGTCGTTCCCTGGAGTTTGGTAGCTAGAGAGCGAAGATATTTTACCCGTCAACTAGTGGTAGCCTTGACCACCTCCAAACAAAACGCAATAAAGACGTTGGTGCACAGCTCAAACATTACCTGACAGAAAAGTCCTGTCAGAAATAAAGCCACATACAAGATTTAAAGTCCTGCCATGACCAGATTTAAAACCTGTGATTAATGTATTTAAGACCAACTTACACTATTTTATTGAATTTGAGGTTTTAATTTTAGATAGATAAATTTAAGAGTTTTTAAGGATGTGCAAACATCTTGAGTGTTACATCGGCCACATGAGTTTATATTAATACCCAAAGCTTGAAAAATGCTTTAGCTACTCTTCAAATTTGTAACAGAAGGATTAACGTTGACGCAAACCTTTAAGCACTCTTATTTATTCACATTATACTCAGAGATAAATACAATGCTACAACGTGATGTCGTAATATACAGAAAAAACAAGGGGGGGTGGGGGGAATCAACTGCAGTCCAACTTCACACAATCAGTTCCTTCATAACTTTCAAATGTCCACACCAAACAGAAGAACAGAAACAAAACACAATTTCCTTCAAGACCCCCTCTCTCCCATGCCATTAAATATTTATAAAATACTATTTAAATACCCGAAAGGTGCTGAAGGTTTCATTCAACAAAGACATTCAACACGACGCATAAAAAGAGATGAATGCCTTGTACAGCGACGAGTCGGAATGATTTATTTTTTTTTTTCAAAAAGCGGCATCAAATGAGCCTGCTGCACAAATTCAAGTAAAGGTCGACTTATCATGAAGAGCCAGGCTTAAAACCAAACACAGGGAAGGAAAAAAAAGGGACTTTAAAAGCGCTAGATGTTCACACACATCCATTTTGCCAGTGTTTTTTTAAATCATATTGCACTGCTAATCAATAAAATATGACATATTTTTTTCATATCACCTTAATGTGCAGTGATAATCAGGTGAAATAAAGCAGCATCAGTTACAGATTTCAATACAACCTCCCTCCCCCGACTGACCGAAGTGATTTGTATGGATGAGATAAAGGTAAAAAAAAAAAAAAAGATAAACATCTGAAATAAACAGAACTAAAAATGAAGAATGCAGCAGAATCCAGTGACTGAACGTCCTCCTCTTGCTGTCGGCGTGACGCGACCGGCCGCTTCAACTTAATTATTTCCTGCTCTGTTTCCATGGCAGCTCAGAGCAGGTCAGGCAGGATGAGCCCCGGAGGTTTCGGCTCCACGCAGTTGATCCAGAAATTGGCGCAGCTGGCGTGGTACTGGTGGCCCCCGTACAGCAGCTTGAAGTTGTCCGTCTCGGAGTTGAAAGCCTGTTAGACAGAAAGGGTGAGGCGCTTAGAGACCCGGATCCACAGGCATGATGGGAGCAGAGGGGGGGCGGGGTGGGGTTCTGTTTTACTCTGAAAGGTAAGAGGATTTCATTTCACACATAAAGCAACCCAGAACATGAAGGAACCCGGCAACATGAAGGTGAGTCTTCATGTTGGTTTGTCAGCAGAAAGGTGTGAAAGCCAACCAGAAACCAAAGAGACCAACATCATTTGGGGTTAATTCTGTTCAAAATGGAAGAAAGAGCCTTGGCGTAGGACAGAACCCAACCAATAAACTGTCTGATGAAGTGGATCAGAGTGACTTTTAATGTTTTTGCACCACTTCAATTGAAATTCGTCACTTTACAAATACAATATTCCATGTGTTTGTACAGATATGAGATAACTGAAAATAATACAACTAATGGATGCTTTAGATCAAAGCTCGTTAATGTGAAAGAATAGCCTAGTCAAAGTCCAACCCGTTTAGACCACTCTGGTCCATCTAAAAACCTGGATCTGTGTAGGGTTGAAGTGAACTCTGGTATAATGCGTATGTGAACGCCAAGCGGACCGGAGACCACTCCAAAAGCAGGAAGTGGACTATAGCACAGGGCATTCTGGGTAAATGTGACCAAAGCAAACGAATGAGTCTACACTAGTTGGTAGAAATGGCTCGTCGACATTTAGAACCACTAAAATCTGACGCCATGTTTGTTTACATTTCATGGGGAAAGAAGTCACTCTAATATCTTCCTTAGATGTTTTTGTGTCGTTTCCTTCGGTGGTTCTTGGTGCAGCGCCACCACTGCAGTGTGAAAGTGAACCGCACCAGATGAAAATGTAATATTTTGGTTCCCCAATTGAACAGAGTCTACCAGTTTACAAAAATTTCAAAAGATTTTTTACATTTTCAGAGTTTTCTTAGAGCAAATTTTCTCATGAGTCGTCGTAAAACACACGTCAGAAACTTTCAGATTTTTAATTGTAACAAAGTGAAAATTGTTTACTTTTCTCTTCACATTTATGTCCCCCACAAAAAAATCCCAACAGAACACGAGTCTGTGTAATGTCACAAAATGTGAAGAAGAACGGGAGTGTTTTTCTACTGTTCAGGTTAGGAAGTGAGTCGTTGTGAGCACAACGCACAATTAAACACCTGCTGGTGCGCCGCTTAACGCAAAGATGAAGAAAAGAGCACCATATGCACCGAGCACTGTGGAGGAAGCTTGTAGACCTTTAAAATTCATCAGACTGGAATAAAGCAGAACTCTGCTTCAACTCCCTGAATCACGTCGAACCGCATGCTGTGATTAATTAGCCTCTATACTTAAGCAAGGCACCGGAGGTTTAAGCAGGACTTGATTTGTGTCATTTTTAGTCCAGTGGTGCGCCACGGTTCTGTAAGCGACCCCGCTGTGAATCAAACACACACAGTGGAGAAAGAAAAAACCCTCCGAACTCTGAGATCTGAAGGTCGGAGAGCTTTGTCCCAAAGTCAAGCTGGATGGGATCGTGTGTTAGCTTGGATCAGTACCAAAACAAAAACACTGGGAATTAAACTCTTTAAGTTGTTTTGTTTTGAATAGATACCAATAACTTCTTGCCAGGTTGTGTCTTTTGGGATTAACTTTAAACTTTTTGAAGATTTTTTTTTCTTCAAGTGTGTCCTTTTTAATTTGAACTAAATAAAAACAACCTGAACAATTTAAAACATCCTTTAATGAGACTAAGATTGAAATCTGACTTCTTTTTTAAAAAGCTTTCAGTTCTTGACCCCCCCCCCCCCATTGTATTAGGAGAAAGTAATTTTAATGTACAGAAAATATAATTTTAATATATGGTATGAAAAATAACCAACCTTTTGAGCAATTTACACAAGAAATGTTTCTGACAATTATTTTTCGTTTTTGACACACCCAGGCTCAAATATACTTAAAAATCCCAGTTTTTATATGGATATGAGATTGAAATTATAGTCTATTTTGTGACTCCCTTCCACTTTCCCCCAATAAATAAATAAAAAAAATAAAAAAACTGCTGACAATTTTTGCCCCTCACATAATGGCCGCCAACCCCCCAAAAACAAAATCTGAATTCTTATTAGCATGAAATATTTATAGTATTTCTTTTCTAAAGGTCACTAATTGGTAGTTAAGGGTTTAACTGTTCAGAAAATGTACATTTGTTTTATATGGTGAGGATTAAATATGCGATATTTCTAAAACATAATTTCTGTGTGCAGGCGTCAAAGGTAGAGCCATTTGTTTCCATAGTTACAAACAACTTTGTTTCAACACGAAAAAACAAAAAAAGGTCGGATTAAAATGTTTTCATTTTTAATCACTCAGACAGAAGAGGTTTGGACTGAAGTCAATAAGGGTAATAATTGGAAAAATTTTAAATACTATGTTAATGGATAATATATCTCATTGAAGTGTTTTTTTTGTGTGACACCAAGTGAACGGTTTGAATGTGTCGTAAACATCTGACCTGTATCGATCCGTCTGTTTAGTCTGAGTGTACACAAACCTAAAAACTGTCATCTTAAAAGAACAAAAATGATTCATCGTGCTGCCAGACATTCATACGAACAACATTCTGAAATATTTCTTCCACTTGAGTGAATAAATGTACGCCGCGTGAAATTCAGAGAAACAAAATGGTTCATGATACAGTAAACATGAATTCAGCTCTCAGCTGTGTGCTGCTGCAAACAGAAAACACTTTGTGTTAAATTTGCCTCTGAAGCCACATAAAAGGGAACAAAGGAGAAAACATCTTGAGTGATGTCTCTTTAGAAGACGAAAAAACTCATCTGTGGTGATTTATCTCCGTCGAGGCAGAAAAAAAAAAAAAGGGACGGATACAAGATTCGCTCTGAGGCTGCATGTCTAAGACGATTAGGAGATTTTTGGCAGCAATTTTTGTAAACGCGTTTTTCAGCAACATCATTTTCCTCAAAGAATTCCCTGTCTGCTTTGAACAGGCTTCACTTCAGAGAAGTCCCAGATGAAAATAAGAAAATCCGCTCACTTTCTGATCTCGTGTCGCTCTGAATTTGGTTGCGTCTTTATTGTTTAGCGTACAATCGAACTGTTCACTTCTGCTATTCACTCCACAAAAAAATGCTTCTCTGAAAATCTGAATATTGTAAGACTGTAGAAACAGTTTTTCATGAAGAAGTGTTATGGCCATAATCAGAGCTCTTCTACGTCTTCAGGTCAGTCATATTAAACAATATGGTGGCAGGTAGGTCAGTGGATGTCGCCTCACAATTGGTGCTCTGGGTTCCTCTGTGACCTCCTGGATGAGTAGCCAGTGTGTTCTTGGAGTAATTTGGTGGAAGGTTCTCTTTTTGAGTTTTTTTCAGCCTATCTCCTGTTGTCAGACAGGTTTCCTTTTATTCTACAGATCTGGCAGAAACCTGGTCGTGACTCATGAAACCAAATTATTATGTTTTCTTCAGACAGGGCAAGAATGGTTTAGATAGCTTTCCAATCACTGTCAGAAAACTGCATTTTTGTGTTTACTCAGGTTTTCTTTCTCTAAAATTTGAGAAATCAGAAAGAGTTGGGGTGCTTTGACCCCTGAGTCGAGGAAACTCGGTTCAATTTGGGATCAAATTTGCAATTTGTAGTTTTGTTATATTTTCAGCTGGTGTGGTTCGCTTTCGTCAAACAAACCAAACCCTTTGAAAAACCTGTTCCACTATGAAACAAAAATAATCTCTTTAAATACATAACTATGTCTCATGAAACAACATAATACATGCATTTCCCTTTTATACCTAAAATAGTGAGGAAAACATATCTTTTTACTGATATTCCAGTTAATTTAGATGAAACAGGAAGCAACGTGAGGCGGCTAAAAGCGACCCGACTCCATTTACTTATTGTGATATAAAACAGTGAAAGCCCTCTGCTACGCAGTGTGACCTGATTTGGTCTAAACGTGACGATATGACCCGCGTTGAGTCCGCGTTTCCACTGGCCGCAGCTGTAGCCGTGTGTGTGCAACCGGCGGGCGCTAATGTGTGAGATGTGCAGCTTAGGAGTCGTTTTCCCCCGGTGGAATAATTGAGGCGAAGCCGGAGCGAGGAATGACTCATGTGCAGTGAATCATAGGAGACGCAAACAGCAGAAAAAAATAAAAATAAATTCATCTCAGCGCTATAACACACCATTAAGCGAAATACGTCTCCACCTGTCTGAATGCAGAGTGCGGCTCAGACGATCCGCTGCCTCCCTAATGCAGACTGAATGACACATTTTCCACTCCGCTCACATTTCCCTTAGAGAAGTGATTTCCAGTTCAGAGCGGCCCTTTGTGGCCCCGGCCTACTTGTTCCTGCCGGGGCCGGGAGTGAAGGAAGGACGACGGCGTGTAGGAATTAAAAAAATAAAAATTGAGTGGTCATCTATAACGAATCCACCTCATTCTGCTCAAACCTGCGGAGGCTCTGACGTCAACGGAAGCTGATCAGAAACGTCATTTTTTTTAAGACTAGGAACATTTAGAACCGCGGCTCTGAGCTACTTTGGTAATCAGTTGGATCAAATGAAGTATAATTATTTGCCTGACCTTTTCATCAGATGATTAAAGCCTCATATTTAGGCCAACAGATCTGCCGTTTTGGCTAATCTAGCTTACTTGCAAAAATTGTTTTTTAACTTTTGCTAAAAATGGCTTCTTCTTTTTTTTAAGTTAATGATAATTTCATGCAGCTTCAAGCGCAGCTGCCTTTTGTCAGCTTCACTGTCTTGAGGATGGTACATACAGCTGAACCAGAAGTTTACATACACTGAATAGAAAAGTGCATAAGCCTAAATCAGACCAAACATCTCCTGTTTTATTCTGTTATTCAGCTTTTATGTTTTGCCTCAATAATGAGAGAAGGAATAACTCAGAGATTTATTTATTAACATCTGATGATGATTACTCTCTCTTTAGCAGAATTGGGGAGTAACTAGTTACATTTCCTGGAGAAAAAATATATGTATAGGAGTATTTTATTATGCTGCACATTTACTTTTACTTTAATAATTTTATTAAGAAGTATCACTACGCTTGAGTACTGAATGAAGAACAAGGGGGTTTTTTTAACCAAAAATTACCCACATAAACACACCTGCAGTTGTTGTTAAAGTTTCAAAACTTTGATATTAAAAATTACATGATGCAAAAAAGAAAAAAGAAACTAGCTAGCAAGGGTTTATTAACAGCTAGAAAGCGGAAGCTTAAACCATCTTGAGTCACAGAACGCAATGAAGATGTCTGCGCTTGACTGAAGCTTTGGCCTGGCAGAAAAATCCCGTGAGAAAAAAAAAATACACAACATAAAAGAGATTAAATAATCCTGTCAAGACCTATGATTACCATATTAATGCTACTTACATTAGCACTAATATGCTAATGCTAAAGGCATTCTCTCATTAATTTAAGGCCTTGATTTTAGGCACATGAACGTAAGACTTCTTAAGGATGCATGGACTCCCTGTAAAGTATGGCGGTGGCAGTATCATATTGTGGAGCTGTTTTGCTGCAGGAGGAACTGGTGCACTTCACAAAACAGATGCCATCACGAGGAAAGAACATTATGTGAAAATCCTAAAGCGACATCTAAAGCTAGGAAGTCATTCAGATTGTTCTTCCAAATGGACAATAACCCTCAGAATTCAGCCAAAGTGTTTAAGGACAACAAAGTCGGTGTTTTGTTGTTGTCGTCACAAAATTCGGAGAAAAGTTGCCTCTGGCAGTCTGATTTAACTTTGGAAAGTGAGAAAAAAGGTGTATGCATAATTTCATTCAGTGTATCTAAACTCCTGGTTTCAACATTACAGCATTTTGGCTCCCAGCCTGATCAACGGTAAACAAACAACGGATTAGATCAGCTAATAGTTTGAAAAAATAAAACTCTTCAGGAGAACGAGGCTCAAACTAAGCAGCCTGGGTTCATTTGCTCCTTAACAGCATCTCTACACCTCTACTTTCCCTCCTTTGTACTTTTTCTGGAACAAACAAATCAGCACTCCTTCACCACAGGACAAGCCACCAATCAGTGCCTTCTGCTGATCTTTCACTGCTTTATACACAAAGGGGAAGTCTGGCCTCTAATGCCTTCTCACCGCTGTGGCTCTGCCAAAATCGTAATTAAAAGTCGTATTATTAATCTCAAGCTAGTGGCACACAGGCAAAACAAATTGGTATAAATGTCAGCTTAAGTCTGGTCACAGAGGAGTGAGAAAGAGTGTGTGTGCGTGCGTGTGTGTGCAGGTCTATTATCTGCCTCTCTCCTAACTAATGCTTAAGCCACATCTGCCGAGATGCCTCGCAGTCGTCCGCGTCTCGCTCGCATCATCCATCTGGCTGCGGCCGAGCGGCAGAGGGACGACCAGAGACGATGAGCGGCGGTGGCGGCGCGCTGCCCTTTAGACCGCATGCTCTGAGAACAGCATTAGCTGCCCCGCTCCGATAAAAATCACCAAAGTGGACACACAGCCATGCGGCAACCCTCTCCATCCCCCATTCGGAGAACGGTTATTAGAAACAGCAACGGTTGTTAGCTGAAAGGGAGGGAGGTGAGCAGCTACCTCGAGGTGGAGGTGAGAGAAAGGAAAAAATTGAAACGAACCCTGTTACCTTGAGGGAACCAATCCCAAAGTGCAAAAAAAAAAAAAAAAAAAAACCAGCCTGAGGTGCCAAAGTGACAGAGCTCCACTTATTCCAGAGTGTGTTGTTATCTTTTAATAGTTATTTTGACATGCTGTGGTACAGAAGCTTTGGAGACAACCGTGTGTCTGCGCCAATAGATGGAAGCAGCAGCGTCCGGGCAGGACGGGCCGGTCAGTCTGGCTTTCAATTAGAGCACACACTGGACAGTAATGTGACACACACCTGGCATTTAAAGGGCCTGGAGAGAGAAACAGAGAACTACAGGTTTTACATATTCACGAGCAACTACACTGACCGGTTTACGGCTCAATAAAAATAATCGGGGAACAAAATCAACTCGACGATGATGTAAGTCTTCATGCTACAAGCCTCTGCTGCTTCTTCAACTAGACGAATGTGAGTTTACAATTCAGCTCATTCTTTCAAACTACAATAACTAATTAATATTTCTTTTTCTTTAAAAAGAAGTACATGCAACATGTTGATCTACCCCTGATCTGTGTATTGGTGTTTAACACCATATCACTAAGTGGTCTTGATCAATAGTTTTCCAGTTTCTTTAAATGTTTGGCTTCTTTTAGGGCTGCAACTAACGATTATTCTAACGATTAATCTACTATTCTGACAATCAATCAAATATTCTGCCGAGTAAAAATATTTTTCATTTAACATCGATCCTTTTTTATACATTAGAAATACATTAAAGATGCAAATTCTTTCCACAGTGTTATAAAAGATGTTTAAATAAACACCCATGCCACACCTTTCAGAGTTTTACAGATTTTTTTTCTAAACATTCTCATTCCCCAGCACATCTCTGTGCAGCTGAGTTGTTCAATTACATAACAATCAAGGATGCAAGTTATCAATTAATGAGTTAATCTAAAGTGAATTGATCTTATGAATCGACTGTTGATAGATAAGAAACCATTTTTAAAAACAAATCTGAGTTTTCTCTTGTAACAAAAGCATTGACTGCTTTACTTAACTTGAAGAGCTTCATTTTTCACAATAAGCTAAATTAAAAAATGAAGGACTTAATTATATTTTAACAAATTATTTGTGTCACCTCTGTTAAATACTGACTGAATTAACAGAAACTTGGACACATTTTTAAAATATACCAAAACAGAAACTAATTGGGTTGCTGAATAGAAGACTAAAATATTGTAAACACTTAATCCCAATGAACTGTTGACAATATTTACAGGGAATTAAAGAACTTAAAGAACCAATTGACCAACAATCAACATGCATTTCTCTCCTTTTTCTATCCATTTGCAAAAACCCCCATAAAGTATTTTTTCTGTAATTTAACTAAATCTAAACTTAATGTGACACTGCCACATTAAAAAACTAAAACAAACTAAAAATAACTGAAGAAGTGGGTTCATATGCACAATGACAAGCATGCAGTCAGGCTCCAGCAGTGCAGGCAGCGGCAATGCAGAGAAAAAGCAAGCCCATCTGTTTGCATTAGCAAAGGGTAATAAATGTGTGTTTACAATTTCCAAGCAAAATGGATGGAAGAGAAAATCGCTGCTGAACACGAGACTCAATAATCAAACCCAGGAAGAAAAGCTGCTGCTGCAGTGAATGTGATAAAAACAACAACAACAAAAAAACAACCTTTTGTACTTCTTAAAGTTCTGCACAGTGAAATAACTTCTATGCAAATGTGTCAGGGAAGCTGCTGGACTGTAACAGAGGAAAGATGGATCCTGTCACTTTGGCCCCCTGCAGGGCCCAAATGTTAGAGGAAAATAGGCCCCAGAGTTCCCAAGAAGAAAAAAAAAAAAAAAAGAAGGATGAGATTCAGATGACAGTTTGACTGGTTCATACTCGTTTTAACAGACGTCCAATAGCGCTTCCCTCTTTGTTCTGCAAAAGTGTTTCAAAGTCAGACATCAGCAGTTACGCGCGGCCGGTGGCGAAACAGCAGCGTTCATGGAAACACGTTTTGACCGCCGGCGTGCGTCCGCGGGCACAAACCTTGCTGCGAGCGTCGACGTTCAGCAGACACACTCCACACGCCAGCTCCTTGGCGTTCTTGATGCCGGGCCGCAGGATGCAGGAGGAGAAATCCAGGGAGCTTTCATCTGGCTGCACACACACACAAAACACACACACACACAACGTGGTTTACCTCCTGCCGCAGGGCGACATGCAATCATGTCTGTTTCATGTACGTTGGGTCTGGTTACATAAAACATCTTCATGATGAACAGTTTTTATGTTAAAATGACAAACTTTTCCAGCGCACTTAGTCCCTTTAAGCTCAATTAAAGTATGAAATAAAAAAATCAAGATACAGCTTGACAGATGTGTCCATAGTGGTCTGGATTTAAATATGGAGTCTAATTAGACTAAATACTGGATGGATAGAAAGAGACAATCAAGGATGCACTATATATCAAAATTACATAGGTATCAGTCGATTTTAGAAATTTGTTAATGTATCGGTCTGATAAATAAAACTGGGCTGATATGAAAAACTGATATTTATTTCCATCTTATCTGTGTTTCTAGAGGAGGAAGAAATAGTAAATGGAAGGATTAATAAAAGAAGTTACTAACAGCATAGAGGAAACAATGAAATGATGAACAAATGGATGGAGAAAAAATAGAATAGATGGAGAGTTCAGACAACCGGAAAAGTTATGAACCCCCCCCCCCCCCCCCCCCCAAACACAAAAAAAAACAACAAAACAACACACACCCCAAACCCCACCCCCCACACACCACCCACCCCAACCCCCCCCAAA
>CAEFZY010066651.1:0-20244 GCA_903066815.1 Brachyrhaphis roseni
CTCACTCACTCACTCACTCACTCACTCACTCACTCACTCACTCACTCACTCACTCACTCACTCACTCACTCACTCACCAACTTTCAGTCCTAACACACTTCTCTTCGTCTCTATGACATTTATTTTTACTAAGCTCACACAGATATGTCATTTCTTTATCTGATGGTTTGAACTGTTGGAAGCAGATATTTAGATGCTTGCAATAAAGAGAGTTTTTTTTTAATCCCTTAACATCTAAGATTAAATCAGACTGAGCTTTATTTCCATTTCAGGTCTTTTTGGAATTCTAAGATTATTTTTTTTTGGTGAATGTCAAACATGCAAGTTTTGTTTTAACTTCAACATCACATATTTTATTTTGCAGAATTGTATTTTTAACTTCAATACTTAGGGCAGATGTTTTGTTTTACAACAGAGTACTAGGGCCATTGTAATAAAAAAAATAATTTAAAAAATTTATTACAAGAATTTTGAATTCATAATACTACAAGAATAAACATGTATGAGAATAAAGACATAATATTATGACTTTCATCTTGTAAAAAAAGAAATCACGCACACAGAAATCATATTGTATTCTAATGCTGGAATATTTTCTAAATGTTATCTCCAGTTTTTTTTCTTTCCATTTGTCAGTTGCATAAATTATTTGAAAAGATTCCTGAACCGTAAATTAACTTAAAGCATTTAAAAATAAGTGCAAATGATGACAATTCATACTTTTGCACTTTATTTTAAAATGTGCAAAAATTCAGAAACAAGGAAATTCAAAGCCAAAATACATGAAAGCTCATGAGATGAAATGAGTTAACACAAATTATACAAACAATTACTTGATTACAGGCTTCAAAAAACAGCCATTATCTCAAAATGGTCTTTATTGTACATGAAAGTTGTAGTAAACACATTATGCATAATAATATTCAATATGCAGTCACATTACATTAGACTTTTATTTTATTTTTTCCCCAGAGAGCCTGAAAACTGAAACAAAACAAAGCAACGAAAATCTTAATCAGGATGAATTCAGTTACAGGACAAAAAGAATAAATGTACATATATTGTGTAAAATGTTTAGTTAAAATTTTTCATCTACCCTTTGATTTCTTTTTTTCCTCAAAAGAGTTTTTTTAGCTGTGCTAGTGGCTCACATTTTTTGACAGTAGGCTGACAGGAAGGAGGGCGAGGAGAGGAGGGAAGACATGCGGCAAAGGTCGTCGGGACCGGGAGTCAAACCCGCGATGTCCGCGTCGAGGACTAAAGCCTCCAAACGTGGGGAGTGCTAACCCCCTGCGCCACCACAGCACGCCCCTACCCTTTGATTTCTAAAGATAAGTCAATTCATATGTAGTATTTCAAACCGGACACCAAGCAGGACTCAGACATGCAGAATTTTCACTACATTTGTTGTAATTAAGCCTCTGCAGATGTACCTGATACTCTGGATCAGCGTTTCAGTTTATGTCGAGGAGAATGTGACACAGCTGGTGCATCTCCTAATACTCACTGAAAGACCTGCTGAACAGACATCTGACTGTACTTTCAATATATTGTGTCAAGAAGGACAGATACTTTTAGTTTCTGTCTGTGCCAGAAACTAAAAGTTCAGTTTTATTTTCTTAAACAGACATTTGAGAAAGGAAAGGCAGCCTGGGTTTAAAGGCTGGCAATGACCTCAACATATTGACTTATTTTAAATCAAAATTTGATTTTTCACCATTTCACATCCATCCTACTTTAAGCAAGTTTTCACTTTAATCCATATTAAATTTGATCTTGTAATATAATCTATAATTTTCAGTTTTAATTCTCTTATATTTGATATCTCATCATTTAGTTTCCCCTATAGAGAGTTTTTCTGTAGAATTGTGATGTTTTTATGACGTTCATATTAGTCTCTTGGGGTTTTCTCATGATATTATGACTGTCTATTAAAGTTAATTACAATCACTTTATCTACTCGGTTCATCATTCTATGAAGTGATTGAGCTACATTATGTTTTCTTTGGTTTAAAATTCTATAAATCACATTATGTATGTTGGGCTACGTTGTATGAAATCGTGCCTTGTGAATAAACTTTTAAAACTTTACAGTTTCAAACAGTTTGATCTTAAAACCAAATTGGTTAAAAGAAGAAAAGAATAAAATATTCCAAGATGATTTAATATTCTGTTTTGACTCTGACTAACACAGGATTTCTAATCAAACTGTCATGCTTTGACCTTAAATCATTTTCATCATGAGCACTCTTTCTGCACATTATGTTTGCATTTCATCATAAAAAAATAATGAAAAAGACGACAATCCGGACCCTGTTTATCTCAGCTTCACATCCATTAATTTCAGCCTAACAAGCAGATCTCTGTTTCCTTTGATGGCTTAACTTCAAATCTGCATCACCCGCCACACTGCATAGGTGAATTCATCAGTATGAATCACTTCATGCTGATAAAGAACTAAAACATCAGATTCTGCACCTTTAATGTGGAATCGGAACGTTTCCACTTAAATTAAATTATTTTAACACTTTTAACAGAGACGATCACCGACAAAACGAGCAGTCTCTAGAGGATTAATCTGCTTCTTGTGCTAGAGTTCCTGTTAACAGTTTTTTTTTAAATTTTTTTCAGGAAAGAACAACAGTGTTTCGTCATTGAAAAACATGTTATTTGAGGGGATAATCATCTCCGTTCTCCTGAGAACAAACCTGTGCATGCCATTGGAGTGTCAGGTATTTATTTTAGCATTTCAAATCAGAAAGGAAAGCTAAGATTTATTACACATAATGATCCAATTCAAGTATTTTTTTGTTAATTTTGATAAATATGGCTTACAGCAAATGAAAACCCAATTCCTCATATTATTAAAAAATTCAACCAATAAAAAGATTTTGATAAAGAAATGCGAGCATGTACCAAAAAAAATAAAGTTCATTCTCTCTAAAGTTGTAGTTGCTGTCTGTCCTTTGTGAGTTTCCCACAAACTGTAAAATGCTCATTGCTTCCCAATCCCCTCAAGGTTTCCATTATTCCTGTTGCTTGAGCACCTTTTGTTTCGTTCCACTCACTTTTCTATTTCCGAGAAACAGAATTATCTATTAAAAATGAACATTGATGAGAGACAAAAGATCCAACTTTGCAAAGCTATTAAATGCAGGTGCTGAAGCAACCTGAGCATCCACAACTCTCATCAGAGTCATAGGCTGATCATCTTTATGCTACTGCATGCATGGGTGAAGCCATGCACAGAAGCTGACTACTGACTGCAAATACTGTACAGTGAATATACATTTCACAAGGCAGATATTTTTTATTCTTGAAAGCATTTTTAGGTTCATCCAAAATTCATTTATAATCACTGAAAACAACCTGAACAGGACCAAATTGCTGTACAGGTGAAAAAGTTAAAAAGCAAAAATCATTTAAAGTCACATAATACAAGCAATCAGCCAAAAAAGCAGCATGAACATCATCTGAAAATATAAAAGTGACCTAAAAGCAACATTTATAGCATGTTAAACGCTAAACCCATGGGGAAATGGGTTTTAAGAATTTTAAAAACAGAAGAGATACCTGTCTAATTTCCAAGAAAGCTTTTCACAATTTGGTAGCTGCTACAGCAAAAGCATGATTTCTTCTAAGTTACAGTCAACTGATTAGCTGATCTGAGAGCCGGTGGGTGTGTCAGCTGGTTAGAATAGGGCAAGGCCATGGAGAGCTTTAAAAGCAATAAAATAATCTTAAATCTTAGTGAAGGGAAGCTAAAATGGGGAAAATGTGCTCAAACTTCTGAGTGCCAGTTAAATGACTAGCGGCAGCATTTTGTCGCCTCTGGTGACACGTGATGGACGGAGCACTGACCCCTACATAATGTGCATTACAGTAATCCAACTGAGTGATAACCAATGCATGCATTACTGTCTCAAAGTTCTGATTGGAAAGAAATGGCTTTATTTCATCCATTTGGAAAAACAATTATTTTTAACATGATTGTTGAACTTCAGATCCAGGCTCTACTTTGACCTCCAGATTTGTGACAACCGGCTTAATATGCTGGACCAAGCCATCTGCAAACATGTTGGGGGTCTCAGTGGGTTTACCAAAAACCACCACTTTGTCATTTTTGACAATTAATATATATATATTTTTAAATTCAGCTAGTAAAATAACAGTCAGCCTGTAAATAACATTACAATTTATTAACATGCACTTGTAACCTGCTTCCATTAACCTTTGAAAATTTAAGATCGCTGCAATACTTTTACAAATGGCCTTAGTGAATGTATTTAACTCTGGCTGATAAGCCTCGAGTCTATTTCCAAAGCAGCTGTAAGGAGAAATCCTGAGAGGCCTTCAGCATCAGTATGCAGCAGAGCTTCACAGGATGCCTAATTGGACTTATTTTATCTCAGCTACCATGTGGAAAACTTATAAAAAAGTGTAGCTCTCTGCAATAACTGATCACAGATCACTTAGTCTAGGCTGTGTTTAATGGCTTTGTCATATTTCTACAATATAATATCGATTTAGACAAAAGTAAATTGTATGGTTCTTCATTTCTTGTTTAGTAATTAGTGACAAAGGTTTCTTTACAATGAGACAAAATGAGACATCTGGTTCTGTGTGATGTGTGACAAATACATTCATCACTTTGATTGAACAGATTTACTTCAGAAAAACAATAAATCTGTTATGCACATACAAGCAGCAGCTGAACAGCAGCACGAATTCAAACAATTTAAAGCCAACAGCTTGAAATGGATGAAGAAGCATATGAAATGTCAAGCGCTGGATAAGTAGAGCAGACTTGTTAACCCTGGACTGCTAAACAATCCCCACAGACATGAAAGCATTTCCACCTTTTTTATTAAGTGCATGTTAAAGTTAGTAATTCAGAACTCAACCTTCAGATGTAAAATCCACTCATTTAAAAAGAATTAACCATCACACCTCAGAATTTCAGCAGAAATATGAACTCAGTGAGTAATATCTACTCACCACGTCTTAATTTCTTTATCAAGAAACTGGGGCTTTTAATCAGAACTAATGACGCGTGGAAAATGCAACCCTTAGCAGCTGCTTGCTGTTTGCCTTCTTTTTTCATGTTTGTTTCCACGTAATCCAATATTGCATAGTCAGCGGCATTAATCAAAACAGTAAAAATAGTGTCAAGATAATTAACTTTTTGGATTGTAAATAATTTATAGAGACAAGTTAATTAGTACTCTGAACATTTTCATGCTTTTTTCAAAATGTGTTTATCGAATCAGTGCTTTGATTTCCCTGCTTCAAATACCAGAACCATTCAAAAACCAGAAATATATTTTAAAATGAATATTTTCAAGTATTTGAGAGTTCTTCTGGATATGTTTTGAGCTGTTTATCGTGACCTTTTCCCTGAAACTCAGACACTTCACAGCTTCCTGTGACAATCTTCTCCTTTTGTTTGTGCAGATTTAAGGCTTCCGCTGACAAACACAGCAGAGAAGCCCCAGAAGACAATCACGCCACAGTCAGGGTGAATTTTTTCCCGCCTCTATGAAAGCTTATCTTTTTTTCCTACTGAATGCAAAACACAATGTGATGCTACAGTTATACTTTAGGCATGTCTGCCACTTAAATTCTCAATAAACGAGCGTTGGCGCGTGTAAATTCATGGTTCCCTTCCGTTATTGAGTATTGCCACCAAACTGTTTGCATCAATCAACATCCAACTGTGTTTCATCTCTCCTCTTGTCAAGATTTATGTTGTTTGTTGTGGTGTTCTAAAAAGGGAAGCCCTGATGCAGTTCCAAGTATCAAATCCCATGACTAGAGTCTTGGTCATGGGATTTTTACAGTGAGTCGTATCAGAATCTCTGACTCAACTCAAATCCCAGCATTGCTGTCTGATTTTATGTTGGCTGCAAACAAAGTTTGTGTGCAAACTGTGATGCGACAGATTAATAGAATTAGTGAAGGAGAAGGTTTTGACTTTCAAAACAAAAGCTACATTTATAAAGCAGGAGACCATTTTTTTCTGCATGTTTTGTCAGTAAAATTAACTGCAAGTGCACAAAAGTAGTTGAAGGAGCAGAATTATCAAAAAGTCATATCAAAACAGAGAGTAAACATGTAAGCATTAGGAAAACCGCCAAGTGGAAAAATAATAATAATAAGATAGGATTCCTGCTGAATGTGTTGGCAGAATGTGGATATTGTTGAAAACGTCATGGCTGGGTGAGTTTATGCAAGACTTTTCATTGTGAATCGCCCTGTGACTCTTCATGGGAAAATGGCTTTTGAAATGATTCATTAGCATCTGTGACAAAAATACTGATTGGGGAATGTCTAGTTGTAATTATTTTATGACAAGAGACATGAAAATGAAAAGAACTGGTTTTGCATATGTTAATGTCTTGGAAGAAGTGGAACATGATATTATGTGGGTGATCATTGTAAAAGGCCATAAAAGCGTGATGAAATATTTTTAGAAAAGTATGAAGGTCTAGGCTAAATACCATAATGTTCATATATAAAGTTTTTTTTTCATTGAAAAACAACATTTATTTTAAATTTATTTTAATACATTTATTTTATTTTGAGTTTTTTTTTGTTGTTGTTGTTTTTTATGGACTGAATTTACTACAGTGTGATAGTTGATTACTTTGGGGTGTGGTCACATACACTCCAATCCCTAGATCAGGATAATAAATAATCTGGTGGAGGTTATTTTATAAAATAACCAAACAGGATTGAAAGTCACAGCAGAAAATGAAGTGGATGTAGTCAATCTCCACGTTGTAACACACTGGTCATACTCCACACTTTCTACATATCTTAGGGCCATTTGGCCTTTTTACAACTATGAGCTTTTATACTAAAAACAAGAAGCAAATAATCTGTTTTTGTCAAAACCCTGAAGGCGTATTAAGAATTTTATCACTGCGTGACAAAAGACCAGGTAATTTCAACAGTTTAAATGACAGAGCGTGTTTCAGTAATGCATATCTATAAATAAATACAAGTTTAAGTGAGGTAATAATGCCCAGCGGTAATTGAATAACCTTTTCTACTGTAAAAACAAAAAAGGAATGACTGAAGGAAAACATTTACATAAAATACTTATTTAAACATTTTAATAATTCATGTATATAATTTCTAACACAATAAAAGACCTGCAGGTATCTTTGCAGCAGACTTTGTGTAAAATTATAAATCAGATTGAACCTTTTTAAAATCTCTCTAAACACATTCTAACGCATAAAATGGAACATGCTGAAAAATAAATTGATGAATTAGAAAACCATTTTAACACCCCTTCTCGC
Source organism: Brachyrhaphis roseni (assembly GCA_903066815.1). Taxonomy (NCBI): domain Eukaryota; kingdom Metazoa; phylum Chordata; class Actinopteri; order Cyprinodontiformes; family Poeciliidae; genus Brachyrhaphis; species Brachyrhaphis roseni. Next base: position 7,308 of record CAEFZY010066651.1, read on the forward strand.
TGCCTGTGGATAGAATACTCAGCAGGGGTTTTGACAAGTAAAAGCCTGTTGAATTTTTGCTCTGCCATGCAGGCTGGATAACGGCAAACTTAATGGAACCAGCATTCCCAAGAGGCGGCTTGACTGATGTCTAATTATAATCTTCCAGAAAGTAACAAGTGTAAGTCAACCAATTTCAACGCTTGGCAAACTTTCTGTATATGTAGGCATTACAACAGACTCAGAATCAAACAAGATGAGAACTTCATGGAATTACAATGAAAGAATGAAATGAAGAGTAAAACTGCCATGAAGTATTACAGAAAATATTAAATAGGGAGAATCTATGTTGTAACTTTCTCTGAATTAAGATTCATGTCAAAATGATAAAACAGAGAAAAACACATTTGAGGAGAAAGTGAATTTTAGAAAACCTCTAAAACAAGCCAAAGGAACATAAGGATGTACAACATATTCACTCAGCTTAGATGTAAAGAACGATTTAAACACAAACTACCAATTTTGATGATGCCTCTGAAATAAAATGTAAACTGTCACTGAAAGTGAAGCAAACTTAGAGACAAAAGCACTTTTATGACAGCTAACATTCCTGCAAGCCTTAGTTCATAAACACACAAAAATAAACAAGTTGCATCTGCTGGGGCTAAAAATTAATACCTTGACACCCTGGGAAGGGTGAGATAAGTGCCACCACTGGGTTGAACAAACATTTCACTTCAGAGAATTTGAATTTCTTGTTTGTTGTATTTAGCAAGGATTTCAGATTTTAATAGGTTTTTCAGCTCATTTTCAGTTTAGTTCTGTAAGATTCCCATTCATCATCTAAATCCGGATGTCATCTCCAGCAGACTGGACTCGACAGGTGGGGTACACCCTGGACAGATCACTTCACTTCTTCTTGCTGGAGAGCAACTGTTCAATATTTTCAGATGCTTATTTGATAAGCCACTTCATGCATAGAAAGATTTCTAAACTCATTGAACAAAATAGCAAAAATCTCATAAATTGGAGCAGGTCAGGTCTAACCTGAAACATGCCAAATATACAGTTCAGACCAAAGGTTTGGACACAACCTGCTCATTCAAATGGTTTTCTTTATTTTCATGACTATGAAAATTGTAGATTAGATTGTAGAAAAACCTGACAGGGCACACCGGTGAAGTGAAAACCATTTCAGGTGACTACCTCTTGAAGCTCATCAAGAGAATGCAGAGTGTGTGCAAAGTAGTAGTCACAGCAAAAGGTTGCTACTTTAAAGAAACTAGAATATAAGGCCTATTTTCAGTTGTTTTACACTTTTTTGTTTAGTACATATTTCCACATGTGTTAATTCATAGTTAATTCATAGCCTTCAGTGTGAATCTACAATGTCAATTGTCATGAAAATAAAAAAAACTCTTTGAATGAAAAGGTGTGTCCAAACTTTTGGTCTGTACTGTAAGTCAACAAGCTTTTACCTAAGCACTAAAAAATGAAGGATGAAGCATACCTCCAGTCCAGGTACTGTGCAGTTTATGAACTCAGTAATTTAGTCAGGGTTACTTTTTCCTGCATTACTTCACCCATCCTGTGTACAGAGCTTTGGCTGAGAAGTCAAGAAGAATGTTTTACAACAACCTTCAGTATGTCTGGCTTGGTCTTTCCCTGGACAACAGCTACATTGTCAGTGGTGTTAAGGTCAGATGAATTTTTGTCCTTAAAGGAGGTTATTGGTACTTTTGGCAGTGAGTGCAGCTGAAAAATGAAATTAGCATAAATCATGTCAGCAGAAGGACATGATTCTGCTGACATGAATCAGCAGAATCATATCGGCTGATGTCTCTCTTCTGCCAGGAGATCTGCTTTCTCCTGGCAGATCACTGTGTTGACTGTGGACATCAGAAACACACTGGACCAACACCAGCAGGCACCACGGAACCCAAATCCTCACCTGTGGAAACTTCAGACACGACGTTTGTGTGCATCTATTTCTACCACACTTTCAAGAACCTTGAAAATTATCACTGTATTCCTGCTTTACAGAGAATATTAGTAACTAGACAGCATTCCAGGGCAGTAAGCGAGACAAATTAACCTATGCATGGTATGATTGAATGAATCATACCATTGAATTATTGTCAATCACTATATTGTTACTTGTTATATTTGGTGGAATTTATATATGACTTTAGATTATTTATGTTAGGAAAATGTTAGATGAATGCAGGTTTATAAGGTGTTTTTTAGTCTTGAAGTTGGTACTATTAATAAAAGCAATAACATTTAAACTTTTATTGCCTATTATAAGAGGCCCTAAAAAAACTAAAACCTTCCTAAACACTATTAAACTTGACCAAGTACAGTGGCTTTAAAAGACATTCTGTCAGCATCTGTTGTAAGCAGGTGAAATTACATTTACTTAACAACCACTTCAAATAAGTTACTCTCCTGTGTTCATGCTGGGATATTTGCTGGAGGCATGCATATGACTATTTCCTGTTTTGTGCCATTCTGTTTTTGTTGGCTACTGATGAGAGACCTCCGTCTGAGCATGAAGGGCTTCAACTACAAATAACTCGTTTTAGCAAAGTGCTGATGGCAGAGAACTCTACAGACAGAAACACATGTAAGCACACAAAAAATCTGCTTAAGAGCACTTGTGAAAATGTTCCCTCTGAGCCATTTAAACTAATGCTGTTCTATTACTAAGAGGAGTGTGGACTGAAAGGATTTATTTCTAGATATAGGTATGTCTTGGAAGTCATATGGATATTGGATGCAGCATTAATGCGTGATGGGTGCCGATTACAACATCTAAATAAAAGCTTAACCATCTAACTTCTGCATAAATTATGCTATATCTGCTGAAATAAAACCACAGGGCCATATGGGCCAATATGAACAGCAACGGATACAATTGAACATATATATTTTTTAAATACATTGTGCAAAAAGGGAATTTTTTGTTGCATTAAATCAGTCTAAACCTTCCCCATTTTCGATTGATCTGGATTAGCTAACAAGCAAAATTATTTTGTTTGTTAAGTAGGAATATGAAGAGAGATTTTAGAACATTTATTAATTTAGATGCACCTTTTGGTTTGCTTTCTAGATACCTGAAGACACCATGTTTATCTGTTTAAAAAATTATATGGCGTGTAAACAACATGGGAACGCTTAGCGATCGAGTCATTTAGGAAAGAAACAGATTCAGTGTTCTTGAGATGAATGACGTTTTGTTGCAAAATGTGTGAATTGCCCGAAGACCAAAAGCAAAAGATGTTTTAGAGATGCTAACTGAAGTTGGTAAGAAATAACATCTGTTACATTTGGAAGAAAACTTATGCAGGTGTGAATATTCTCTACTCTCTAGCAAACCCTGGTGTACACCAAACAGCTGGACTGAGACACACTTTTTGAGATGGTCTCGGTCCACTCCAAACTAAATCTGGTACGGTTTGCTTCTGGTGTGAATACAAACCGGCCTCAATCCGTATCAACTAAAGAAATACACATCTTTTTGGACTTCATGAGCCACCATTGATGGAGATTATGGTGAAAATTAGTCCTTCATTGTTACTAAACCTACAATTTTATTTTATGCTTACCGATGTTGGTGCCAGCGTGTTGTGCATCAGAACAGGTAGAGTATCTTGTCTCATTCAGCTTGCAGCAGCTTTTGTTATCACCATTCCAAAATTAAAAATATCTCATCACATAACCGTGATTATAAACATTGAGTTTACAATATGCTTGATCTCTGACTGACAGAACGATGATGTCCTGCAACACATGACTCGTTACCTGCTTACCCATAATGCATTAAGCCAAAATTCAGCAAATTATTCTGTGATGATACAGTGCTCCCTATCAGTGATGTGGCAAACATTTTTCATATCTCTGCAGTCATCTAATTAAGACATCACTTCTCGAAAGACATTATCTTATGGCTAGCTGAAACAAACTGATTCTCAAACCACTTCCAGCCTTTGCAATGGGAGGAATGAATAATTCATGGACGTTTAATCCTTATCTCATGTCCTGACAAACAACACTGCCATGCTTTGAATGTTCCACAGAGGTGTGCAGTAGAACAGAGCAAAAAGACAGGTGCCTTTTTCATGGTTGGTCATTTCTGTTTTTACTGCCATTTTGTTCCAGATGGCACCCATAATTCCAGATACACTGAATCAACTGATTTACTTTATGATGTGGCACAGTTTATGACAGCATTTAAGGAATTTGCATAGAATTTTACGGCTGCCTCTTGGAGATTATGTCAGCAATAAACCAAACAATTGTACCACAGGCCAAGTCTTTTTGCCTTGGACACAGTAATGATGGTCTCGAAGGGTGGAAGAAAAATCTGCAATTTACAGTACATGTAAACAAAAATACATCCTCAATACTATGACTAAAAATACACATTCCAATTACTGGATTATATCAGCAGCTGTGCACCAGCCCACTTATGTTTAAAAAAGAAAAGCTGCTCCTCTAACCACATGTCACATTATACAGCCATTTTATACCTGTGTACTAAAGAGCGGCAGTAGTAATAAAATAGATTAGCCATGCTCTGTAAATCTGATTGACTGGTGTTTCTTAAATCAGCCTGATAACATAATAAAAAAGTACAGCTTTTTCAATTAGCTTTTATTTCCTGCCGTGAATATTATAGGTGTTGTTAGATGATTACAGGTCTCAGAGGGCTACTGTGTGTAGCTCTGCACATTATAGAAATCTTAGATAAGTTTAATTTCCATGTTTATGTGCTTCTGCACTGTTCAATCATTGGATGAATTAGCTGTAAGCAAACATTGGTTCTGAAGCTGTAAGCAGATTCCAGATGACTTCTGGAAGAAATTAATTTCTAATTTTTGATGTAAATGAGTCAGATATTTGAGATATCAGAAAAACGTGTTTTAAAGCTGCAGATTTGTGGTGAAGCTACAGTGATGCAACTCAATCAGCTTCTCTAACAAACTCAATCAGGCAACTGCAGCTCCAAAATGCAGCTGCCAGAGTTCACACAGAGTTAACTGCACTGGGTCCCTGTTAGTCAAACTATAGACTCTAAAACCCTGCTAAATGCATTTCTGATTTACTTGCCAAGTAGGGAGCATGTACTCATGTCTTCAGAGACATGCTTTCTCTGCGTTCCCAGTACCAGAACTAAACTAGATGAGACAACCTTCAGTTTCTATGCTTCTCAGCATTAGAACAAATCCTCTGACAACCTGAAATTTGCAGAAACATTTGGTTCCTTTAAATCAAGACAATACGTATTTGTTTATCACAGCTTTTGATCAAATAACTTGACCAATAATTAAGTGGCTGATGAGACTTCCAGTATTGCTCGGAAGGTAGAATCCGTGAATACTTGAGAGACCCTCTAAAAACACTGAAGATAAATTATAAATATATCTTTGTTTGGATGAATTTGCATATTGGAGACAGTCTGAAATTTGTAATTTTTATTAATTGGTTTTTGGATGGTGCTATAGTGGCCTTTTCCCATTTTTCTGACAGGAAGGGGGAAAGAAAGGGAGGGAGACATGCAAAGGTACTGAGGTCAAGAATCGAACTTGGGACAACCGTGAGGAGGACTACAGACTCCGCCTACGGGTTGCCCACTAAACCAACGCAACGCCCAGGAAAAACTGGGCGACGTTTTGCAGTCTTTCTTATATATCCTCTTGGGGTGATGATGCAGTGACAAGAAAAATGGATGGTGCTACTGGATTGGCTGTTTAGCTAGCAAACACCAGCCAACATCATGTCAAGTAGCATTGCATTTAGGTACTTGAGTTTCCCCAGCTGCATTTTCTTTCATATGCCACAAAAAAATCTACAAATATTAAACAGTGAATAGGCAGGGTTCGTTGTATGTATTTTTTAAATTGTGAACTTATCTATTTGTTAATTTTACAAACTTGCCACTAAAATAGCCTATAGCCTTTAGAGGTCCCCAGAGGTCACAGAGAGACCTTTCTGCAGTCTCCTTCATGACCAATGAGGTTACATGAAAGGAAACATGAAAATATCCAACTTTCATGACTACTGCTTACTCCTGCATAGTGGTTTGAAGAATTAATAAAACAAGGACAACACCAGCTCAGAGCTATAATAACCTCAAAATATTTCCATGCCTGTTTTAATCCTAAATAGAGTGAAAGGTTATGAAATGGCCGTAAAGCATTCTAACTGAATACATAAAAAATCCCAAGATGAGTTGAGTTGTTGACTGAGTAATAATGAACACGTTGTCCATCTGAGTCTGCAAATGTTAATTTGAATAATTACTGAAAAAGTAATTCTGAGAAAACAGCTTTAATGGATTCGTTCAGGCAATTATTTATTCATATTAGCAACAACTGGAAGTGGAAAGTAAGAAAAAATGAACTGATAGAGGTGAATAGAGCAAGCTTAAAGAAGCTGCCCCAGAGGGCTTGATTATTTTCAAATTAAATAGCCCATTTCCTTGTGAGGAGTTCAGATGGGAACTTGAAAACGATCTGTTTGCTAGAAAAAAGAAGTAGATGGAGTAACTCGACTCTTCAAGAAAGCTCAGCTCCCCCCGGATTGGCTGGGGTTCCTTTCTTTTCAAGACTTGCCAGGAGGGCTTTTCACCCACACACACATTCACCCACAAACAACTGAAGTGGAGTAGACAAGACTCCCACAATGCCATTTCTTCTCATGACTTGTTTTGTTTGTTTTTTTTCTCCAAGAAATGATTCATATACAAAGGGCTGATGGGATAAAGGTTGATTATAAATTCTCTTCCACTGCTAAATGTGTCAAGCCAGCCAAATGTCAGAGGATATTCTGTCAAAGGATATTGAGTTGACTGCAAATGTCAGGCGAGGAGGAAACATCAACAAGAGCAAGGGGAGGAAACAAAAGGAGGAAACTAGTGCACATGTGTTTGTGTGACTCAGATTTTGCAGAGCACCTGTCATCATTATGTTGTGTAATGATGGAGGATTTGGTTTGAACTGTTTCGGGTTTTGTGACCTGTTTTCTTTGGAACAAATTCCACTTTCAACTCCTTATTTCATCTCCATCAACAGACCAGCAACCCTCATTTGGCATCAAACAGTTCATCCCACAGAGCAAAAGTTGGCAAGATATAAAACATATTTTCACCAAATACATAAGTGGCCAAGAAACTATTGGTAGCACAATTTTTAAGATGTGTTTTGTCAAACCTTAGTCCCTTCTCCATGAAGTTAGAACTACTAATTAGAGCTAATAATTCAAAACAAAAACAAAGCGCAATATTAGGATGACAAGCATGAGTGGCATGAAAATTTAATTGAGTGAAATTTCAATATGTCACGGTGCTTGTTGTTTCTGTTGCATGCTGATCACTGCAAATAAATTAGACCGAACAAATGAAAATGATTTGGACACTTCTAGGACAATGTTTCAGCCCCAGGATCAAATTGGTTTTAACATCTTTAATAGAACACATCAAGAATCATTAAGCAGTACTGACGAAGGCACAGGGAACAAAATATTTGACTGTCACATGTGATCTGTCTTCTTGAGGAGATAGAAAGTCTCATTGCAGCTATAAATTGAATTCTATTTTCTGTTTTTTTTTTTTGTTGTTTTTTTTTGCTTCTCAAGGATTTTTAGTTGTGTTCGAAAGAAAAATTCAAACTCACCAAAGGCTGTGTAAAATTCCTCCTTTGTAAGGTGCTCATCATCGTTAATGTCATTGTACTTCAGCAGATCGAACAATGTGCACTCAGACACATCCTTGGATAGACCTTCATGCTTGACGACCTTCAAAGAAAACACAATGTTCTGTTAAAGATGGCAGATGGAGCTTCTTGGAGTTTGGAGGTGTTTTTTTTTCTTCCTCTCATACTTTATTATATACTTCACAGTATAATGATTCAGCAACTTAGTTGTGGTGCTTGAATTTCCTTTGTGGATGGGAAATACATCACATGTCAGTCAAATTTGTGCACAGAGTTTATTTTACCTTGTGAGAACAGAACAGGATGCACTGAGCTCAGTCAGATCAATGCATACGTATGAAGATTTCCGTCTATATTTGGACAACATCACATCATTGAAACTCTTTTAATCACAGTAACAGACGACCTTCTCAACGCATCAGTTAATGGACTCTATTCAATACTAGTCCTTCTGAACCTCTGTGCTGCACTTGACATCATCAACCACATCATCCTACTACAGAGATTGGAACAGCTTGTCGGGATGAATAATACTTCTTTCCAGTGCCTTAATTCATATTTATTTTCCAGATTTCACCTCATTAACATTTATCACGTGTCCTCCACAGGACCTGTTATAGTGTTTAACACGATTCCACTCTGGATACAGTTTAAATCTACCTTTACATTCTCTTGCTGGACGACATCAGTTTTCACAACTTAGCTGAAGAGATTCTCCTACCCTTGTCCATTAAGTCACTCAGTTTCTTGGCCAACTTTCTCGCAGACACAAAATCTCAGATGACAAGTAAGATTTTACTTTTGAACTCAGGCAAATCCAAGGTTATTATTCTCAGTCCCAAAAAAGGTTTGTAACTCAGCAAAAAACCATTTACTCATGCTTGGCAACTTAATTATACCTTCTAGTGCTATTGTCAGAAACATGGTAATTTTTGGCAGGCTCTTTTTCCAACATGAAATTATTCACCAAAACTGTATTTTTCCACTCAATATTTCAAAAATCAGGTCTGTCTTGATCCAAACTGTTGCAGATAAACTATTTATTGGCTCCATTCATAATGCCTTAACTTGATGACTTAAATACAAATTGAGCTTTGCATCCTAACATCCATCCAATGTCTATACCCTCTTAATCTTGCACAGACTTTCTAGGTACCTTTAAGCTGGTTTAAAGCACACCTTTCACTAAGCTCACATTTCTATATTAAAAATATTTTTTGTTGCTCTGATGTAATATAATTTCAAATGTTATGCTTTTTACTAAGTGCAAAATCATCCTAATTAACAGAAATAAATGCTTCCAAACATTCATCTATGAGTAATAAATGTACATGATGTGTTTATTTAGTGATAATGTTCCTAAAATAAACAGGCGTTTCAATAATATTCAAATTTTTTGACAGGGTCTGTATATATAACCAACTACTATTAGATGTGTAATGTGAATTCTCCTTTAAATTTGAAGTGATTCAGCAGACAACCTATTTGGACTGTAGTTCAACAGTCAATAAGAACTGTTGCCTTGAATGCTGATTGGTCCTTCTATTTGTGTGTTATTGGTATGGATTTTTAACTTACACACAAACTGTTTGATATTTGTGATGACCCAGACTACAAGTTGAAACACTCTGGCCAGCTTATAAAACAGCTTCCTACTATTTAAAGTGTTGCAGAAGTTTTCACCTCACCAGATCTTTCTACCTCTCCATGCACCCTGCAGTATGTAATGAGAACATGTTCAAAAACCAAAGTTGTTTTAGAGCATTAATATGTATTCTAGAAAGAAAGTGTACAGCAGATTTTCATATTAATAAAATTTATATGATGCACCTCTGTTCAGAAACCATTTTCCTTTTATTTCTTCTTCAAAATGATAAAAATTGTTTCTCAATTGTTTCAGTTTATTGTACTCAAACTAAAACTTTCTATATAAAGTTTTACAACACGGATGTGAAGAGGGTTGTGACACATTTTTCTCTACAGCATGCTGCTCAACACCCCATGCATGACCCTGCCTGTAAAACATCCATCATACAATATCTGCTGTCAAAAAACTGATCACAAGGGACAGCTTTATACATCATGTCTTGTCCTCTGGATCAGTGTACTTCCCTTTCCAGATGACTTGGCTGAAACATTAGGTGGTCGTCTAAAATCCTTGCAGTATCCTTGAAACACTGCACCACCAGCCAAATAAGCATTTCTCATTCTGAGCTTTTTAATTTAATCTTTTCTCCAAAACCATTTTCTCTCAACTATTTTTTTAACAATAACTATAATTCCCATAAAGTGTCCTCATCTATTGAGGCAGAATAAAGCACTTGTGTATTTTCACTCATTCTGTGCACTTTTTCTGATTTGTATTTCTATTTAAAAAAAAGAATTACACAAATAGAATGTGTACAATAGCAGCGCCTTCACTCCACTCATTCATTTAAATATCTGGCCTTTGATAAATGACTAATAGAATGATTCTTAATTTCCTCCTTTCATGTTTGTGTGAAGAAAGACGACTGAGACACTGAAAAGAGATCCTGGATGTGTTCAGTGGTTTTCAGCACACCATGTGCTCTAAATTATCTGAGGCACATCACTGATGTGATAACTAGATGTAATGTTTATTGAGGTTGCAGCCACTGGCTGATTCAAATCGAACTTTAATTTACAAAGCCAATGGAACATTGGATGATTAATCAAAGAGAACGCTTCTGCAATTAGCAGCTACACTAGGTTTTTTCCAGCTTCCTCTTAACATGGACTACATTGCAGTCATTACTCAAAACTATTCTGCCAAAAAAGGCAATGCATAGCACTAATATAGCACTATTACAACAATATTTTATATGCTGTTGCATATATTTAAAACCATAAAAATTTCAGAAAACACAATGTCAAATCTGTACACTGTAGTTCGCCAGAATAAAATAGAGCAATCGTCATGCGAAGCAATATTACAAAACTGCATTTCAACAAACTTAAAAATAGCTTCAGCCACTGGTAAAACTGAACAAATTGTGGTTGTTTTCATAGGAAAGTAATATGGAAAGTAGCTTATCAGCATTTGTATTCAAATACATCTGAATTATCAATCAGAGTATACTTCTGAAAAATAAAGGCAGATGTTTTTAGTGGTTAATTGGTTGGTTGGTTGGAAACTGGTGCCCTTAACACAATGTCTTAGAGAAGCAATTGTTGTTGTCCATCAATCGGGGAAGGGTTATAAAGCAATTTCCAAACCCTTAGAAGTTTATTATTCCACAGACAGAAAGACTATCCACATGTGGACAACATTCAAGTCTGACGACGATCTCTCCAGGAGTGGGTGTCTGAGGTCTTACTAGATTTACTGTTTATTTGCTGTTAAAAATAGTCTCTCTCAATTAGATCTTGTTTATACATCTGTCAAGATATTTATTATGCTTAAGCATCAGTTTCAGAGAGAAAACAGGAAGGTTCAGAGGTAATCAAAGAAAAAAAAATGTAGGCATAACATAACATGTTGGTGTTTTTGGTGTGTGTACTCAGTGGAACTTTGTCCCATCCCAGGTACCATTGTGTACCTGATGTGCATTTATGTCACTATTTCAAATAGTGACATAAATTTCTAATTTGATCTGAAGTTTTTCGCCTCAGGGGTTATGTGAGACTACGACAAAGATGGAGGAGGACAGAGATGAAGAAAAAGAAAAACGCAGACAATGGGATGCTTTTTTCCCATTGTTTCCCATTCCTCCTCAGCGTGAGGAAGAGGTCAGAGATGATAAGGAAAAAGATTAATTAGTTGAGGGAGGGTCAGGGAACTCAGGTGAGGCTCAGCAAGTGCAACCAACCATATATAAAATTCATTGTAAAAGAGCCTTAACCCAAATATTCTCAGAAATGTCAATATCAGTTGTTCCAGAAATTCCCATTTAATAATTTATAACACAAAGAATTAGGAGTTACATATGATCTAACTATTCAGACAGTGTGGAAAGCCACTATCCTAGCCCAAACTACCCAGTTCTCCCACACTTCTGAAAGGCTTGCTCCATTGCATCTAAATGAATCAAATGACTTCTGAAAAAATTCTCTTTTGACATGATACTAGAGAAGATATACATCTAGCAGCGTGATTGGACATATCAACCGCATTATACCATTTGTTAAGCATTGTGGCAGAGGGTGCACAATCTGAACTTGATTGCAGCAACAAGACCTGTAGGTAAGATGGTTATGAAATCCATTCTGGAGTTCTTTGTTGTCTCTATTTGTTCTATGTAAACTAAAAGAATTATAAGGATGGTTGCTGAAACCAACTTTTTGTATTCAACTCAACAGAATCCTATAGATATGGGTAAGCAAAACACATTATTTGAAGGTTACAAATTCTACACACATTTCAAAATGATGTCACAGACTTTAAATATTTGAACCATTACAGTCACACTTTGACTTTGAACATGTGCTTTTATATGTACACATATAAAAATAGCTTCAGTCATTTCTTTTGGCTGCCTTAAAACAAGCAAAACGCTTAAAGCAGAGGTATGTTTTAGGTGATGTTACGTTTAACTACACCTTTGTCTTATGTTGTGTATTATTCTAACATAGCCACGTCCAGAAAAAGCTCAGTGGTGAATAATACACCCTAATGTCTTTTTTAACAAAAAAAAAAAACAATTTTGTCACAATTTCTGTCAAATTATAAGGTACAGACATTGTAAAAGTTACAGAAAAAAAAATACATTTTTATTTGCCATTTTAAAAGGGCACAAAGTCTAAAAGGGCAGGAACAATTGTTCTGAGCCCCTTTATGTGCACACTCCAGCATGTCAAGCTAGCTAGGATGAGCACTTTCCGTTCTATCATTTCAAATGAGCTCAGAGAATGCTCCAATTATAAATGTGCTCCAGGGCACAAGGGTGGCAGCTATGATTTTGTGTTTATAAATGCTAAAAAATGTGCATATTGTATTCTCAGGGCTTGCACACAAACATTTATTTAGCATTAATATACAATATTTTTTGGAAATATGGTAAAAGTTGAAAGATCAGCAAAGTGCCATGAATATGCATTCTGGGCTTATCATTTCTGTTTTGTTGTTTGCTTGCTTTTAAATTTTGTCTTTCAGAAAAAAATCAATAAATAGTACATTATTCATTGGCTCCATTAAGATTAAAACACTTAATGCATCAACATAAAACTACAACTTCTTATATTATATATATATATATATATATATATATATATATATATATATA
>CAEFZY010066660.1:0-29992 GCA_903066815.1 Brachyrhaphis roseni
TTTATTCACACACGGGCTCCACAGCCGAACCTTTCTGGTTGCCGATTATTATATTTGGCCATAGTCAGGCGCCTAGCTTTAATTAGCGTTACACATGGAAACAGGGCATCTGAAAGAACACGAGTCTGGAAAGTACTCCAGAGGGGCTATGGGAAAGGTGAAGAGAACCAAAGAATAATTTGTTTTTTTGACATTACTGATCCTTCGATTGGACCACATTTCAATTATGCACTTGAGTTAAATGTTACTGTAGTTCCCACCTTTGTGTGATTCCATAAACCAACAACTCCCACCCAGCTTTAAGGCAGATGAATTTAGAGATATGTAGGGAAACCAAATATCAGTTCTTCATTGAGGGAGCAGAAATTGTTATGTACATTTAACAGCAGTTACCAGATAAACCAGTGCAAAGTTGGTTGAGATTTATTTCAGTTACTGAAACATCATTGACACTGACCACAACTCGATTTCTAGAGTTGGACCCTATAAACGGCAATCATTCCAGAGAATCCCTGGTTAGTCATGGTTGGAATGGGCTAAAGAGGCCAGGACACTGCTGCGTCAGCACAACGATGTAGCAGCCAGGCTTCAGCAAAACCAGTGAATGTGGAGACGATTTGGTGGACATTCACGTTCAAACGCACCGAGCTGATAATGTCCGTTTATATTCAGTAAATGAAAATACCTGATCCAGTGAGGCTAGTTTGTTGCATTAAAAATACTCTTTGACAATAACAACTTTTAACCCTCTCAGGCTCAAATTAAGTTGTAGTTGCAGGAAAAATCTGACATTTGGAGAACATGATCATATGGGGTAGTAATATACAATTCAGACTTTTTTTTGAGAGAGACATTTAAACAGCATTGCAACAGCATTTCAACAGCATTTAGCTGTTGCAAATCTGCAACATCTGCCTGGAGAGGGTTAAGCAGATATTATGCAAACTTTTTCAGTAAAGTCGCAGCATGTAACTTTTATTAAAAACTATACATGTTTTTTTTTTTTTACATATTTGTTAAAATTGTCACCATATTGTGACATGATGTTATGAGATATAATCTGTGTAAAGACAGATCACCTTCACCTCCTTTCTGAGCTCTGAGCCATTATTGCCATCTGAAGAAATGCAACCAAACACAACCTATCAAAGCCAAGAGGAGGGGCTTAGCACTGTCAGTCAACCTTGTGATTGCGCTGCTAAATGGAGAAGTAACTCATGGTTACAGGAAAACGCCATGTTTACGCGCCATCATCAGCGTCCATGCTAACTAGCCTGAGCATTCACAGGGAGTCTGCTGACAGAGAGAAGCTGTACTGTAGCAGAGAGACATGAAGAGATGGAGGGAGGTAACCAACAGCACTAAGACCCTCCTCCTGCCTCTGATTGGTTATTTCTAGTTAGCACTGGGAGTAGACAGAGGAGCTTGATTTTTTCACAGATTATCTGTCTCACACTACACTGTAAACACATGGTGACAGCTTCAACAAATGTGTCAAAAATGTTTTTCATATAACAGTTACAAACTGCAGCTTTAAAGCCACATTTCTATATCAACAATATTCCCTTGTTGTCTGACATGATAATATGATCTTATTTTGATTCTTCATGCTCTGCTTACTTGCATTTTCTGTACCACATCAAGTTCCTTGCATGTGAAAATACTTGACCAATACATTTAAATCTGATTCTGATCAATGTAATCAGGTCTGTTTTTTAAATAAGATCTTGGATCTCAATGGGAAAACTTATATAAATGCAAGTTAAATGAAAAAAAAAATCATCATGATTAGCAAAAATAAAGGCTTGAAAACATCTGTCTGTGGAATTAATTCATAGAATGTGGAGTGGAGTTTCTGAAATCAATGAACTTTTGAATAATATTCTGATTCATTCATCCAAAGTCTTGCCTGAGACTTTTTGGGCAATAAGTTTAGATCAAAAATCATAAACTACTTTTGATCTTGGGTCCAAATCTGCACTTTTCTTATTTTGAAGTAAAGCTAGGTGCTAGCTAGCCAGGAAGCAAATCTCATTAAGTAAAACTCATTACCTGATTTTTGACTCTGGTTAAGAAGAAGAATTTGAAGGTTTTCTACCAGCAGTGTTCAGTTTGGAGTCACTGTCCTGTTTGCTTTGGATGTCCTTGATTCTGCTAATCACTCAGCTTAGAAGTCTCAGCGGAAATATGATGAAGTCAGCTGATTCGCTGGTTTCAGTTAGTAACTCCAGTTAGTGGACTCACTGGAAACACTGCTGACTCAGGCGGTTCAGTTCACTGACTTCACTCACAATTATTGTGAGAATTAACAGAGACAATAAAGAGAACCAGTCATCAGCAGCAGAAGAAAGACAATAATGGTGTTTGTTCTTCAGATGACTCAAGTGAACTGGATCACTTTAGTGAATGACTCAGATTCACCATCAGACTCCCAGGAGCTCAGCCTCCCTCCTCTCTGGCTGGAACAAACATGGCTGACAATTGTGCAGCTCTCTGCTGGAAGTTTAAAGCTCCTGTATGGCATGATCTGTGTGTTGAAGAGCCTTTATCCGCCACTTGTAGCTGAAAAAGCATGTCAGAATCCTCCATTAAACAGTTCCAGGAAACCATATTAATCTGGTTTCTCTCTCCCCTGCTGTGAAGAAAGACTGCTGATAATTTATATAAATTATTCTTTGATCTGTAATTGTTACATGATGTAGAGTGAAGGACTCCAGGCATAACTATCAATGTTTTTTTTTTTTTTTTTTAAAAAAACAACAAAAAAAAAACCCAAACAAAAAAACAATATACGCAGCATTTAGCCTTTCTTTTCTTTTGGTCCTTTTTAAAATCTTTCCTAACTGTATCTGGCAGGTTTCCTCTAATGGCTGTCAAAAACAGTGTTTTGTTTTTCAATAGTAAAATACAGTGTTACTAGGTTACTCAGTAACTCAGCTTAAGAGAATAAGTCATTTTAGTAGTTGTTCGAAATACATTAATAAATATAGCAGTTACTTTGGGACTTTAAAGCAAACCCTGAAGTCACCAGCAGAGCACTTCTAGGAAACACAAAGTGATCACATGACACTGTCTTACATAAATGTACTAAGTGTTGCATTGTGGTTCAACCCAGCTCATGCTGACGCTATGATTTTTATTTTAATTTCTGTGGAATATCGCTGGAACAAGAAGTCAACTCCTGGTATTAAAGACTCTACTTTACCAAACCTTCCAAAAAAAAAAAAAAAGAGACTGTGATTGTAAGGATTTCAATTGTTTTTTATTCATTATTATTATTATTATTATTATTATTTATTTAGCTTATCTAATCTTGCATTAAATCATGGTGATAAACTGTTCAAGGAGAGGTTTGCACCTCAGTGGGGAGGCAGGAGCAGGTTGGCATAACTGAGTCACCGGACTCCCCCGAGGTTTTCTTGTGAAATGTGTGTGAGGGAAAATAACTGAAGATTTTCCATTTTCAAACTCCTGCTGCTGAGACGTAAATGAGCATCAAGCAACTTGGGCCTCAGATCTTCTTCTTGACTTTACTCCATTTATTTCAGATGGTCTGTAGTCTGGAGCTTGACATGTAGTTTCTTTAGTATTGATAGATCATAATTTCATTTGATTATATGGGTAGTCTCACTCATATATTTCAAATACTGGAGAAAAAAAACTTTCGTTTCAAACTTAGTACAGAATGATTGTAACTTATGAGAGGTTACAGGACCATTACTGTGTCTGTTATACTGTAGAAAGGTCCAATATCCCAAACCAACTAAATTTCATCTGCAGACGCAGGTTAAATTTCTCCTTGGTGAACAATTTATAGGTTTAGTAAAGTAATAGGAAACCAGCAGTCATGACAGTCATGGTGCTGATTCTGTGTAGTTAATTGAAAAGGGCATATTTAAAACAACAGTGTTACTCAGTGAGCTCATTTATTGTCTGAACTGACAGCTGGCCCTTAGCTCTGGATGAAGACATTAAATGTGGTTATCATTAAGTCCTCTGAAAATCATTTCAGATGGCATTCTGAAGAACAACCTATTTTGAGCAAAATGTTGATTGGACAGGTGAAAACATAAAAAGAAGTGCAGAAAACAATAGATTGCTCACCCAAAGTGATCTAAATGTTTCCAAATTGAAACCAAAACCAGGAAGATGGAAAAGGAAACTTAAAAAGAAAACTGCTTTGAATGAATGGGAGAGTAACTGATACTCAGAAGACGCTCAGGTTCAGGTTGATAAACAAAGGTTGTTAAAACGTGGAGAGATGATTAAAAGAAGCTATCAAAAAAATAAATTAAAAAATACAAATGAAATGGGAAAGAAGTGAACTACTTTTAAAAATGTTTGTATTTTCTTCTGCCAGTTCATCAGCCTTCTACCTTTTACATTCTTACTCTATTCACTTTTTCAATGCCTACTTCTTACCAGGGTTTGAATAATTTTGTTTTTTTATTATAGTTTTGTTTTATTTTGGTGTGACTTTTTGTTTACTTAACTTTTATTAATTTAACTCAGAGTGTGTTTGATGGCTTTTATCAGTTATTATCAGCTAAATAATATTTGGTTTTGGGTAGGTTCTCATTACAGATATAATGCACCTAAATGAAGGATAGTATATCTATGATTTCAGTAAGTTCTACTTAACAATATAGTTCCAGTTAGTTATAATTTCTCAACATTAATTATAGTTTCTTACTTATTTAAAAAAAAAAAGTTTCCTCAATTTCGGTTTTCACTATTTTTGTTAGTTTAAGTTATCTACAATAACCCTGCTTTTTACGCCAAACCCATTAAAGTACAGATCTTGTCCATTCTCGGCTCCAGAGGGCTGCTCTGACATCACTGTTTCACTCCAGAATGACCCTGATGAACTCGGAGCTCCTGATCTCCTGCCTCCTCTGGCAGGCGCCGCCGTGAGCAGTGGGTCTGGGGAGACGATGTCACGCGGTGAAAGCAAGCAGACGCAGACTGGTTCTGATCTGCGCTGCAGTCCTCGTCAGGTATGATGAGTTCCCATTGCGTCAGGGGCCCCTGGGGGGCCGTGTTCATCCTCTCTCTGTGGGCTGAAATGAGTCAGGTTTTCCATGCTTCTACTTTTTGGCCTAAAAAACAGCTGTAAATATCGCTGTTGACAATTAATAAAACATGAAATGTATCTTCAATAATTTAACTGTTCATTTCTAAGTATTTCAACAGAGCTCTTGACAGGCATAGCTAAGTTAATGTATGGCAATTATTACTGATAAACATCTCCTGTTGGCTGAGCTAATTCGGTCTGATTACGTTCTTCAGCCATCTGTAGGGTTTAACAAGGCCTGAGCCTAAGCCGAGACTTTCCAGTGATTTATGCTATCAAATTAAAGATGTCAGGCAATGGAACGACTTTCAGAGTCTCTGGACTAAATACTGATGGATTCATTAGACGTCCACCTGTTTTCATCTGTTTAATTGCCACCATTAATCAAAACTGAATCCCACTGCTCCACCGAGAGGAAGCAGGAGTCAATGGATGCCCCTCACAACCTCTATAACCCTTTTTTACACCCGCTGGAACAGCCGCCAGTCCTGGCTCGCCCACAAGGAATAGGGCTAGTGTTGTTGCCCTAATTGTTCCCTCTGGACCCAGCTGAAGTTGTTAATGAACAGATAAGTGTCCAAACCTGGCTGTGGAGAGTAAAGCCAGGTGTTTTTGTATTGCCTCAGAGGTCAAGCCCAGCGAACGGGGGAGGAGTGCTGGACGTCGTCCCTGCAGTGCAAACCAATCTTTCTGTGGTTCCGTCTCACCCGGCCTGCCGCTGAGTTTTAGAGCTGCGCTGTAATAGGTGGATACGTTTACAGCTGGCTGCTTGTGAATGGATTTTCTTTCAAATCCGCAGGAAATATCTTGAAAAGTAATAATGATGCGGCACGCTGGAAACGTTACAGCAGTGTAGTCAAAGTGCCACTTCAGTCAGAGAAGATCAAGCTCCAGTACCACTATTGTGACAGCCAATACAACCAACCAACACAAACCTACAAGATTACATCCACTTGACACCAGGAAATCTACACATGACTGTCTACTGAAAGTGACTGACTGGGCAAAGAAAGCATTAACCAGAGAAGCAGACAAGAGGCAAAGAGTTTCTGTTGAGGAGCTGCGGAGGTCTACGGCTCAGGTGAGGCCTATTTCACACGGCAAAGTTTGAAATTATTCAATGATTTTTGGAAGCCGACAGCAACTTGTTTTCCTGTGGCTTTCTCAAGGTAACAAGTTAACTTTCCAATGGTTTGTTTGAAAGCACGAGTTAAACTCGAGAAAAACAAAAGTTTGCTTGCCGAGGTTTAAGGATAGAAACAAGTTGAACATACACACACACACACGGCAATCTTCTGTTAAACTTTCTCAAGATTAACTCACTATTTTGAGAAAACAATCGAGAAAAAGTATATGTGGCAAATGGAAAATTAACCCATCTCGAGAAAACGGTTATTGTTATTTCATGATCGCGACAAAATATCTTGTTTTAAATATCCTGATTTCCATAATAAGAAATCTTACTCGTGTGAAAAAAAAAAAAAAAATCTCAGATATTTTGTTGTATAGTGTGGTGTCGAGCAGCACAGCAGGGACAACACACCACACACAAAATGAATTCACTCACCAACAGTCAGAAGTCAGATGGAAAATTTCACAAGACCTCTTGAGACCAAACGTGAGATCAGAGGAAACAAACATGGCCGACTGGGGAGAATCAATGGCGACAGTTGGAGGTGGAGGCCTCTGTGACTACCTCACTAACAGACCACAGCTTGTCAGACTGAAGAACTGTGTGTCTACCCAGGTGGTCAACAACACTCCTGTACTCTGACCATTTCTTTTCACTATGGACACTTCAGACTTTCAGCAAAAGTGTGACTCTTGTCATCTCCAGAAATATTCAGATGATTTTGCAGTTTTGTGTTTTACAATGCAGGCCATGACTGCATGACAGGCCATACAACAAATAACCAAAGCAGCTGACTCACTTCACTCGTTCACTCTACATAAATAGAGAACATCTTTTATTCCAGGTCCTTTGTGTTTCCTATCAGCTGGGCGGTGATGTCAGAGGGTTGAGGGAAACCCTGAGTCTAGCTCATCCAATGCAAGTGGAACAAAGGGCCTCACTGGGGGCTGAGAGGACAGGGGGGTGTGGTCGGGTGGGGGTGGTGGAAACCCAGCTGTCCGCCTCACAACACCACCATTGTTTTCCTGTCACTGTACCCAGGCATGGTCACAACTCACACAGCATTAACAGGATTACTCAGCTCAGGCTGCCCCACAATTTCCGGCCATAAACTTAAAATCCTCATGAATGATAAAAAAAAATTAAAAACATCTAGCAAGAAGGAAACCCAGTTCACACAAAATTTCATCTGTCATTATGGCTTTTATTTCCACATATTTTGTCCATATATACTTAGCTTTGTGTGACTTTAAAATTCCAGTTTGACATTTACAATGGTCAGTGTCAATGCCAATGCATTTATGTAGCACATAAAAACAACAGATGTTGATGACAGTGCTGTAGGATTCAATGAAATAAAACAAGACAACACAAATAAGAACAACGAAAATATACATAAGTAAGGTTAAAACAGAAAAAAAAAAATTCCATAACTGTCATAATAAAAGACACTCAAACTCTGTTTGAATCAAGTGGCAAAGAATAAATCTAAAGCAACGATTTAAAAGTTTCGACAGTCTCAGTGGTCCATACATGAGAAGGTGAACCGTTCCAAAGTTTAAGAGATCAAATTGCAAAAGCCCGACTGCCTCTGAACTTTAACCTGGATCCCAGAACATCTAAGAGAAACCGGTTGGTTGACCAAAGTGCTCTTACTGGAGTGTGGATGTTAAGAAGATAATGGAGACATAATGGGGCCAATCCTTTTAACATTTTAGAAAATAAGCAATAAAATATTAAAATTAATCCTAAAACAAACCGGAAACAGAACAGAACCAGAGATATGTGTTCTTGATCTTCACTACTTGTGAAAAGGCAAGCTGTCGCGTTTCGGATGGTTTATGCTAATAGCTCGAATCACATTTTCAAGGTCTTCTATTATCTTTCTTCATGGACTGCAGAAAAGGGAAGCAGAGCTATCAACTTTATAAATGAATTCCACTCCATCTCTCTTTCCAGGCCTCTGGTTGTAGTCCAGGTCTAGAGGGAGACGGTTAACTGGAGTAGGACCACAGATCTGGTCCAGTTCTCATGGCTGCCTCCTGGCCTCCAGACTCCAGCTCCTCCTGACACACATTCTGCTCTCTGAGTGCGTCTGGGCTGCAGAGGAAGCACAAGTGTGGGACAGCTGTCAGGGGAACCACCTCTGTTACATAAGGCCCGCTCCAGCACAGTGACGGTGGGATGGTTGTAAATGCACATGGAACAGACTTTACAAGGTTTGCACTCGAAGGAATAAAACTGACATTCTGCACAACACAGATGGCCAATTACTAGACTTTACACGGCTTAATGTGGAGGCAGATCTTGATTAGTTTGAAAAAAAAAAAAAAATCCCACTTCATCCCAGTGCAAAAACATTTGATCAAAAACCGTAATTTTTTTTTTGTTTGTTTAATTGACGTATCCATTAAGCAAATTTTTATTTTCGAAAATTCAATTTGCTCAATTTTGCAGCTAACGATAATCGTGTTGTGAAAAGGTTAAATATTGGAAACTTCTGGTGTCAGAGTATTTTCAGCTACTTCACTCATAATACCTGCAGTGGTTTTCTGAGCCTCTCACTACGTAGTCCTGGGAAAACTGCTGACTGGGCTGATGTCTGTCTCAGTCTCAGTCTGTCTCAGCAGCCAGCTTCACAGAGTGAAGCTGGCTGCCCACAGAGTGCTGTTTCCAAGCATGTTCAGGGAAAGTCAAGTGGAAGGAAAAAGGCATGGTAGGATAAGGTGCACCAGACACAGGGATGACTGCAGCCTTGGTAGGATTGACAAGCAAACTCCAATCAAGAATTTGGGGGACAGCTGCAGTAACACCACCCATCATCTACCACAGCAGGCAGACTCATGGTGGGTCTAGTCCTGGGTGAGCCCAGGAAACATAATCCAAGATACATTATTATTAACACAAAGAAAGAGGGGCAATAAAGCAAGGACAATAACAAATTCAGCCTGTTACTTGGGAATATTTCAAACATTCAGACCCAATTAATAATTTGTATTATTTTTTTATAATAGGACTGCGTGGCTATTTTTGTTTAGATCAGTTCATCCAGAGTCTGCAGCGATCTGAGTCCCTTTTCCTGGGAGTTGTGCAGAGGGAATCCCGGTCTGCTGTGAGCAGCGTCTGATGGTGAATCTGCTATAATCTGACCCTTCTTATTGTAAGTCACAGACCCGTGGCTAATGGGATTCCTGCTATCAGAGGATTATGATGATCTAGTTCCCTTTGTACACCAGCACAGCCATTTTACATGCACTTTTTATCAATTTGACACACACACTTTGTCAGTGGCTCTTGACGGTGTTTTCCCTGAAGTGACCCTAAGAAAGCTGAACTCCAGTGTGAGAAGCCTTAACGTGATTAATGTAGAAAAAGGAGGAAGGCCTCCGACGTGTCCGGGTTGTTCTTCTCCTTGAAGACAGTCTTATCACGGGGAATATTACCTTCTGGGATGCTCCAGAGGACTACCGTCCATTCCACTTCCCCAGCGATGACAGGGGGATTAGTCCAAATGTCCCAGGGTGTGAGAGGTGGGGGCTCTCCTCCAGTCTGGACTATTTATTGCTGCGCTACTCATTCAGGGTCATCACCAACACAAGAAAAATGAGACCTTAAAGATCAACACCTCGCTGACAGTGTTTCTGTTTGTTGCCTGAATCAGTAAATTGCAGATTAGAGGGAAGGAATACGGCAAAATGAAACATTGTCTTTCACTGACAAAGATGAGCAGATATAGCTTGACTTCAGTCAAGGTTTTGCTAACACTCAGACTAGGTCTAGTGAATGTTTGGGTGCATAGTGAATTACAATGCTGACTATAATCGATTAAAGTAAGTGGATTAAACATATCCACTTACTTTAATAAGTGGATCACATAGTTATAAAAAGCTCATGATTGACATAAGTTAAGGGCCCATTTATGTGAAAATCAACTTTTTAATATGAAAGGTATTAAACAGTAAGAATGAGGGAGCGGCACATTGCCATGATTGACAGCACTAAGACCCACCTCCTAGCTCTGATTGGTGTTTCTAGTTAGCACTGGGAGAAGCAAGAGGACCTGGATCTTTTTCACAGATTATCTGTCTCCTATCGTACCGGTTTAAAGAAATACGTACAACAAACAGTTTGTGTTTTTTAGAACAGTTGCATACTGCAACTTTAAGTAAGGAGAACCATTTAGTTTTTACAGTGAAGGGTTAGATATTTGGTCCATGAGGTGCTCCTGTCCTCAGAAGCCACTCAGACTCAGCGTCCTTTGACTGGAAGAAGGTCATGGAGTCTGAACTGACCCGTCTCTCATGCTGCCGCCGCCAAGCAGAGGGTGTCGGTCGCTCTCCTCCCCGTCTCTCCCCGGGCGTCCTCTGGAAGGGGATGAATGCAGCCATGAGAGCATTTATAGAGACGGGAGACACAGCTGCATGCTGGGAAGCTCAATGAGAAGTAGGTCATTACCCATGGCAAGTTTAAGGGATGATTAGAAGGAAAAGCCGGAAAGTGGGGCGGGTCTCTGTTTTTCCAAGTCCCCTCCTCCCCCTTCAGAAAGCTGTTCCT
Source organism: Brachyrhaphis roseni (assembly GCA_903066815.1). Lineage (NCBI taxonomy): Eukaryota > Metazoa > Chordata > Actinopteri > Cyprinodontiformes > Poeciliidae > Brachyrhaphis > Brachyrhaphis roseni. The sequence continues at coordinate 10,761 of CAEFZY010066660.1, forward strand.
CCTGAGTGTTCCCCAGATCGCCTGTGAGGTGTCACAATTTGCACTCAGCTGCCTTACAAACCAAAGTGCAGAGAAAATAACAAAGTGCTTGAGCTTCTAAAAGTTTGCTCTCCTCACGGTTGTTACCATAGGAACAGGATTCTTTTCATAGTCGTTCCAGGAAGCTGAATGTGTCCACTTCCTGCGCTGACAGAGCAAGAGGAAAGCATCAAGCATCTCACAGCTCAGTCCCTGCAGTTTGATGACAACCTGCAGTTTTCTCCAACAGCCAGACATGTGAATACATTCACCACATGGCTTACCGCCCCGTGCGTCGCTTCATTCACCTTATTTTTCTTGACTCGAGGTTTAAGTCAGACAGATGTGAACACACAAACTGCTTCCTTCCTGTCCTCCATCCTGTTTGGTCATCATCGCTGTGGCCCTCTCGCTGACCTTGTGCTTGATGGGTTTTCCATGGAAAGCTCATAAAGAATTTTGCTACCGAAAGCAGATTTTGCAGGTATCGAGTCACAGCACGCTGATATTTTTCTAACCTGTTCAAAACAGATTTAAATATGTTGTCTTTTTCTTTTTTGGCATACATGAGATTCAAAGGCGTGTGTCACGTTTCGGGTTGAAGTCAGATCCTGGAGCGAGCAACAACTGTGAACACACAAGAAGGAGTTTTGTTGTTAGGAGGAAATGAACAGGTCCTCCTGGGTTTCTGTGGAACAATCTGGGATTGCAGAGCATGACAAAGGAAGGATGGAAGGTGCTTTTTATGGGTGAAATGAAATACTGCAGGTAACAATGTGGGGACGGAGATGAGCTGAGTGGCTGCTGGATGGTTGAGTTGATCAAAGTTTATGTGGCAGTAGAGGCAGTGAGCAACGGTTGTAGGAATCTCAAATTGACCCATCACCATAATCTCTATAATTAAAGTCAACTTCATTGGTCTTTTAGATCACAGGTGGGATGCAGAAATGTCATACTTTCATAAGTATGGTGCGCTTTCATACTTATGATTTTTGGCGTGCTACACAATGAAGCTGTATTAATAAAGTTTATGTCTAATATGATAACTGTGTTTCCTCTGCTTAATAATAGATAAGACAAATGAAGTTATACTGGACGACAACAGTGTTTTTCTTTTTATTGACGTAATGAATCACGTTGGGAGTTTTAATTGTGTTTGATGTAAAGAAGACCTTATATATAAATCGTATGCACACAGAAACAACAGAAAAATTCAATGCGCTTTACATGATGAAAACATAAAACAGCAAACAAGCAGCAAATGTTAAATTTTTCTCACGTCACACATCAAAATCACATACAGTTTAAAAGCCATGGAAGATGTTTGTTGTTATTTCACTCCGAAAAAAAAGAACCTTTCCAAAAAACATTAAGAGCTCAGAATTAATAGTATTTATACTGATGCTGCATGTAAAGTTTTCATAATTTCAACTGTGTATCAAACAGAACAGGGTTTATAAATTTGTGTAATTTCTGTGGCAAATTCCTTTTTGCTTCAAATTTGTGTTTTGTTTTGTTGTTGTTTTTTTTTTAAGCAAACATGGTTTCTTAGTATTTTAAAGTTCAAAAACAAAGCATGTACTTTAACTGACATTTTTCCTGGACAGGCTTTTCCCCCACGGTTTTCTTGCTTTTGTCTGGCCACATTTCACTACAATGACAATGGAAAGTCTGAACCTTTTCCTTGGTGGTTGTAAGAAAATACTCTCAAGGGAACACAAGGCATACTAATTGGAAACTTGCCTCGTATATGTTACAAAAAATCCTCCTTCACAGATGCAGGACGAGTCGATAATCGGTTTATGCTAATCCATGCCTTCACCAGTGTATCAGAATGCTAAATGAAAGCTTAACTGAATGACAAAGATTTAAAATTCACAAATATGAAGGATTAGGAAACTTTCAAGAATCAGACATTATTCCTTCTGGGATAAGTGGATCATCTTTGCACATGAAGAACTTTAAAACCAGTGAGGAAAACTCAGAGGTGTGTAAGACAAATTTGCATGAACGGTCCCAAAAAGCAAAGAAACTGTGAGACTGGATAAACAAAGTAAAGCTCTCTCAGATGATCTGAAAAACTGAGATAAACAGCATCTTCAAGAGACATCTCCAGTATGTTGAGATCAGTCAGACCTTTCTTCCAGGGGATCTTCAGTGTCTCCATATGTGCCTCTAATGCAGCTTTGCAGAACAGGTGGTCTATGTTTAAAACCCACCACAGAACAACCTACTGCAAAAAAACTAAACATGCAGCCCTGACATCAGCTTTTCTCAATTTGTGCCTCTGCTCTTCTGTTGGAAAGTAATCATCAATATATTATTAGACCGGTAAACTAATGTTTGATATGAGCCAATAGCATAGCAGTTGGCTCTGTGATTCAGTATTGTGTACAAATGACACATTTCTCCATCCGGTATTTTAGGAGTATATTTCAAATCAAAGTGATTTTCATCTTTAGATTATAGTACAATAAGACTTAAAGATTTAATTTCTGACCAGTGTCTGTAAAAAAAATGAGTTCTATATTTTCTTTACAAAATTCCAAAACTGATTATATTATTTCATTATCATGGTTTTCAAGAAAATTCTTCCAGCAGTTTGTTACCCTCCTCTCTTCTATTTGCTTCTCTGTTCTTTAGTATTTTAGATCAGCATGAAATGTTCTGTCCTGACTGGAGACAAACACACATCTGAGAGAAACTGTATTACTCTTGGTAACACATGCTTCATTTACAGGGAATCCATTTTGAGATACTTCATAGGTTAACTGGGAAATAGGAAAATGACAGATGCATAAAACAAGACCAGAATATGTTTATACCCAGAGCTTTTATTACCCAGAAAAAGAAAAAAAAGAAAGGAAGACAGGGCAATGAGAAAAGAGGAGAGAATGAAGGATACAGATAGGTCTGCTTCTGCTCCTGCAGGAAGAGCGGAAACAACACGAACTGAGAAACCACAGCAGCATAACAATGTGATACTTAAAAACAACAATGTCACTGAAAAGCCCACAGTACTAATTAATACAAAATGTATTTAGTGGCCTCAGGTAGACTGTATCTGTAAACACCTGAATCCAGGCCTGGATGTAGATCTTAACTCTGAGATCTCCACAAGGCTTCCAAACCTTCCAAATTCATCACATTCCACTACAAACAGGCAGAGCGCTCCAAAGATTAAAAGTGTGCAGCGTTGCTGATCCCCATTCAGGCTTCCTGTTATCTGCTGAAGGCCGTTTTCAGTCTAAATAACTGAACTGACATTTTTACCTGGTGAGTGGAGGAAGCATCTTGCTTTAGTTAGTCTATTCATGATAAAACCATCTTACTGACGGAATGATTCATCAGTCAGTTCATTATTGTGTTTACTACTGGAAAGTTTACCTTCAGTTCAGAACTGTTCTTTCGCTGTTCGCTCATAAAGTCTCTGTCCGGCTTCCTTTCTCTCTGGCTTTAATTAGCCTCCTGGTGTCCAGACAGAGAGCTCTGTGTGGTAACACGAGGATGACGGCTTCCCCAGGGCCTCACTGCACCTTCCCAAGGCTTTCCGCTCTGGTTTGATGGGTGAAGTCTTCTTTTGGAGCTCTCCGGATACAACAAATGGGAAAACCATCTGACTAAGAAGCAGACAGTGGAGGGCAGGGAAAAACTGACATCAGTGGGGAGGAGAATCTGACGGCTCCTCTGGTAAGGCTCACCAAATGTGGTGCAATTAGCCGAACCAGAATGAAAATGAAATGACCAATCTGAGTTGGGAATAAGCCAATTCTCACCACTAAAACTCTTCATACTTAAAAAAAAAGAGAGAGAAAAAAATCTTGAATGCGCCTTGATGTCAAACATTGTTTACATGACGGTGGGACAAATGCCTCAACTCTCCTTTTCTTTAATTAACCAGCAATATTATTGTAAGGCAGAAGACTATGACAAGTTAGAATGGAAAAATTATAGATTATTACATTATATTTGGGTTTATTTTTTCCCGTATTTGCAGTCCAGAATAATTCAAGTTTCTAAGAAAGGCTTTCCACCAGAAAGTCTGTCAGTGTGTCCAGGACGTTTTCCCTTTTGTTATTCCATTTTTTTTTTCTGCACAAGCTGGACTAATTTACTATGATATCTTTGTATAAATTATTTGGGCAGATGTCAACATCTGGTGTAAATTAAATTGAATTTTGTTTGGTTGTTGTTTTAGTTTTAAGGGCTTTTATGGCCCCTTTATTTGACAGTTTAAGAGATGGGAGCGAAACCAACAACTCTGCGCATTGGTCATCTACTTCACACGCTGCACCATGCAGCAGCCATTCACTGGGTAAAGAAAAAGGCTCTTTCTCTGACCTCTTAAGGTGAAAAATGGTTGGTTCTCATTTTCCACCCAGTTTAACCCTTCAGTATGTTAGATTTTCAGACTAATTCATCGTTGGCGATGCATCGTTGGTGCATTTGGGTGCCACACGTAAATTCCACAATCAAGAAGAATAGAAAAATCAATTATTGAAACATTTTTATAATAAAACTTTTCTGTTTGTTTTAGATAAAGCCAGAATAAAAATCTTTCTACTTTCTACTTTGTCTCTCTCTGAAAGGTGTCTTCCGCAGGACATTCATCTTTCCATGACATTAACAGTGAGCACACACTTTCGTAAGTTCACATCACAGCTATTATTTATGAAACAAAGACCAAATAAAAATAGAAGATTTCTTCAAATAAACAATTCCATAAACCTGCATGTACAAAATGTTTAGTGACAATATTTACAGGGGATTTATTTTCTTTTTACTGTTGAGAAAATAACAACAATTGGCTTTCTATACTTAGGAAAACTGTGTAATGTTTTTGCAAAACTGTATTCTATACTGTTAATTTAAAAGGGAGACTTTCAAACTTTTTTGTTGCTCTACGAAAAACTAAATTCCACAAAAATAAAGTTCATGTAGACCTTCTGCTACAGTTGTGTTTGCTAAATGAAATTATGAGGTTCATCTATCAGATTAAAAAACATTTTGAAAAGAACAACACTTCGGCAGGTATTAAACACACATTTCATTAAGCCCACATTTGTTTAATGTCTTGTTTCCATCAGCTGTAAGCAGAAAATCATCATAATTAACTGAATAAAGGCTCGACAACATCAGGCTGTGTGAAATTAATCTATATGGTGTTTTTCAATTGGGTTCCTGAAATAAACGACCTTTTCAATAACATTGTATTGTTTTGAATAGGACTGCTTCTGCGACACTGTAACAGCTGTAACAGTGTCTTTCACATGAAAAGAAATGAGACCTGTCTGATGTTCACTCCGTGAAGCTGCTCCATCCTTGGAGCTTTTACTTTAACTCTCATCTCCTCGTTTCTGCTGCCACTTCCAGACGCCTGCTCTGCTTATCAACAGATCCTTTCAACCGTCAGACCTCCGTTCCTAAATGTGCCTGCCAGCTGTTTAGCTTGACAACAAAATCAAATGTTTGTTGAAGGAAGCTAGTCTTTATTCTTCCAAAGCTCCTTCGAGTTGGGCTTTGAAGTGGAGAAACCAGCCCTCGAGGGAGAGCCGCTAAAGATAAGGAAGTCATGTGTCCCACTGACCTAAATCTGGAAAATAGAAGCAGAACTGAATTAAAAAGGTCTAGCATGCTATATTTAGTGTGTTTTCAGTTACATTTACTACGTTAATTGACCAGTCTCTACATCACTAATACATCAGAACACAGTTTTTTTCTTTGAGTTTAATACTGTATGCTGCATTGCCTTAATATCTTCTATAAATTCCATAAATTGTTAATAAATTGTTTGGTGAAGTGACTTAAAAGCAGCATGGTTCAAAGTGTGGTAAATGCAATATTAATCATAATCATAAATCCCTCCATGGCTGAGCATAAGCACAGTGTTCTGCAATTACTGACAATGATTGGCAGGAGGGATTATATTTAAAGTATAGGTATAGAGACTGATAATTAGCACAGTTCTCTGTCATTCAGGATCACCGCGCATTAGTCATATTTAATGGGACAGGCTGTGAGCAGCTATTAATCTTCCAAGGACATGAGGTGTGTGAGGTGTGTGTGCAGGCTGACAGGTGTGGATATAGGCTAAAAAGCGGAGTTTATGTTTCCTCATATAGGAGAGAGAAAATGAGACGTTATTGATCTTGGAAAGAAGAAAGAAGACATTTTGGGCAATTTTGACAGATTCTGCAAAAACAAAGCCTTTTGTTGCGTGAATCAATTTTGCCCTTATCAGTTTCACACTTACAAAGAGCAACGAAGAAGCTAATATATGTGAACGGATGTGAGATTTCTACAGTCAGCAAAGCCCACTGAGGCGTCAGAGGGGGTAAAAAGACGCCAATAATTCTCATTTAAAACTCCACTTATTTGAGTATTTTCAATCAATTTGAAAGTCCCACTGGCTCCAGATCAAAACGTTTGACCAGAACTACTCATTCATTTTAATGAGTTTATGAAATAAACCCCTCCAAGCATCTGCCACCGCTCACTTTTTTTCCTCACAGCCATGTTGTGTTCAAAGCTCATCTTTGTCTTCTCTGAACCTTCAACACACCTGGAAAGAAAAACACAGTTGAAAAAAGGATCCTTTTGTTTCGCAAAGTACATATTCAAACCTCATTAAAGTCCAATGCATTCTAGTCTGACCATTGCCTTCGAACGCAGTCCTTATCGATTCACATCTTCCTTCTGTGCTCTGTCCAGTATTTCTCCCATTGAATTAAATTTCTGCATCTTTAAGTTGCTTCTGTTATCATCTGTGTTGTGCTCATTCGGTTTCCACCAGCGCTTCCTGCAGACATTACGCTGTTCATTTTTGTGTCTTTTGGAGTTTCTGTCCTTCCAAACTGCTAAACTAAGAACTCCAAGATGAACCATCCGGTTCTCCTCTGGCATGTGATGATGCACATCAGCAGTATTCATGCAGACATGCTGGCATCGGCCCCAGTCTTCAATTTACTACAACCTGGACTTTTTTCTTTTTAAGCTTATTTTAATAGTCCTTGTGTAGGTTCTTTGAAGTTTTATACATGAGCAACAACTGTTCTCACACTTGGCAACCAACTGTGTGGTATCAACACACACAAACCATTAGGGATTTAATGTGTGGCTTAACACGGGTGAAAACACATCAAAGGTGTTGTATGTAATCAGTGCTTGTTTACGGATGTTGAAGAAGTTCAGTGTAATTTTCATTTTTCTTTAAAAAAGTGAAGTCTGGTTATCAGCAATGCGTCGTCAGACACTTTAAATGGGTTAAAAACAAACACTGTCTCTTTAAGCAATCTAAATTGATGCTCATTTTGTAATTGTGATTAAACGAATTGTTAAAAATGTGCGGAGAGAATAACTGAAGCTGCTGAAACTATCAGCAGAAAAAAAACACTTACTGCTGACACACTTTTCATTTCATAACTTAATTTAATTTCATGACAGATTTATTTCTAAAGACTTTGGACAATTTGTGGCATGCAAACACAAAATATGTTAAATTTTTTGTATCTGTCAATAAACCTATCATAGATTTCTGACTTTGAAAACTAGCACCTGGAGTCCAGCGGTTCCAAATATTCATGAAATATGATTATTGACATTGTGCTATGTATAAATGAGTTACAGACGAAATACTTGTTGTTTCAGTTCTTTATTCAAACATGGGATTTACCATCCACAGTGAGATCATGTTTACTTTGCCATGGACTGAGAGGGCTCTGCCTAAAAAATGATCACTTCAAGCTTCACTGAAACCTACAGTTTCCCACATGAACAAGTCAAATTTCTTTTGGGAAAAACAGTCCTGAGGTCTAACTGAACTGAACACCAAATAGATCTACCTGCTGCTGAAATATTTGGAGGAGTCGTGGTGAAACTTTCAAAACCGAGTTCCAACTGTCAAGCCTGGTAGCATCACGATGCTCTGCTAAAAAAGATAAGAATATCTTCAGTTTTTTCAATTGTACGTCAAATAAATAGACACAGGTAAGGCAAAAAAATATTCACACTTCTATCATAAAGTAATTTTGGATTTTGTCAGCATGTTTCTTCATACTCAATATAATACTAACGTCTGGACTGACTGAGCTGCAGTCAGTCCAGACGTTAATATTCTGTGGAAGGAGCTAAAGATTAGGGCTGATAAGGGTTATGGCAAGGAGGCATGGATGGTAGGATGAATGGGGCTATCTTGATTTCTTCCATAAGACTGATATTGTGCGGAACTAAGCCAAACTTTCTTCCTCTTCATTCATCATGTTTATTCTGCTGGCATTACAAACATGGACAGATCATTACACACAGCCTTATAATACACATAACTTTATATTTGTGAACTTATGCCCGACTTGAAAAATGAGCCATGAGTCATGATCCACAGTGAAACTGAACCCACCCTGCCTGTCCTTTGTGATATCTCCCACAGAAATATTCGGTTACCCTTTTTAATCTTGAAGTTGTAACCCAAATATTTGTTTGGTGCCAAACAGCAGGAGTCATCCATGTAGTGAAGTAAAGAGCTGTAAGGTATCAAATATAAGATCTGCTTAACACCTGCTCTTCTGCTAAACAGACTTGATATGGAGAGTCATTCAAAACTTTTTTAACTTCACTCAGATGATGGGAAGCAGATTTTTATTGTTTTTAATCTGATTTTAAACTTGTCTGGTAGGAGTTTTTTTCTCTTTATATTTTAACATTATTTGCCAAGCTAATAAAATAAAATCCCTCCCAGCTCTGTGGTCCAGTTCCTTGTTTCAGTTCCTTGGTTTAGTTTCTTGTTTCAGTTCCTTTGTTCAGCTCCCTGTTCAGTTCATTGGTTCAATGTCTTCAAGCATAGAAATATGCAAAATGCACACAAGGCAGCTCAGCTAAAACTTTTAGGCAATGCAAATACTTCCAATAAAAATAATAAATCAAATAAAATCCTTTAATAAAAAAGTCTCCTTTCCTGAAAGACATTGAGTGCTCAGCGAGCCATGTGGACTGTTAAACCGCATCATATGCAACATGGCAGCTTATTTTCCAATTTGTCCCCTGCTATGGATTTACAGAGCATGTGTAAGATGTGAAATTTGACCTTGGCTGAAAGGTGAAGAACAGTGCAGGTGTGTGGTGTGATGGATGGGCTCCTGTTTCCAGAACGCCTACAGATTAGCGGGGCTTTTACTCAGCCACATCTCTGTTGGGATGAATGAGGCAGTTTGATCATTTGTCACATCAAAGAGAGAAAAACCCCGTGAGGAACTACAGAACATGAGCTGCAGCACAAAAAGAAAAACAAGAACGTTGCAAACATGATGAGTGTCAAGGATTTACCTTCTTACAATTTCTTTCAGTTTTTTCCTTGTTTTTTAACCACAATTATGCGACATCAAACTAGTTTTAATATCACACCAAAATAACCCTAGCAAATCTTTATGTTTTTAATGGTTATTCAAGGAATTAGAATATTTAGTCCAACCTGTCTCTATGTGAAAAAGTTTACTCCTTAACTTGATAACTTGCTGTTCCACACTTTTGTTTGCAGTAACTGGCAATGTCTCTCTTCCACAACTATGGAGTAATCTAGGTCCACTGTTCTTAGCTAAGTTGTTTATTTCAGTCACATTAGAGGTTTTCCATCATGATTAAACTCCAGCATCTCAATTAGATTTAAGTCCAGACTTTGACTAAGAAACTCTGAAATCTTTATTTTATTTTTTTGATCCTATCAGAGGTGGACTTATTGGTGACTTGCATCACTTTTTCTCAGAGTAAAGCACAACCCAACTAACTCCCCACTCTGAGTGGTCAACACTTAACAAGCTCTCCATCCAAAGAGCACTGAGATTCTGAAATCTGCCAAGTTTTACCCTGATCAAGATCTGGAAGCGATCTATTTATCTGGTTAATTGAAAAATACAAGTTTATTAGCAGTCAGAGTAAATCCGCAGTGAACTAGGATCGCAGACAACACAAATTAGAAGTTGTTTTCCAACTGTTTTTCCAACTTGCTCTTGACTCTGAGCCAGATATTCCTTAGTGACTCATATGGAGGTCCAGGGATGTTGTTTTGCTAACTTTGGACTTAGGCAACCTGTGAAAACTTATATGTTTATAAACCATGCACCAAGACTATTTTACTCCCATTAAACGAACTTCATAATTGAAGGTGTACAACTTCTCTTAAAATTTTATGTGCTGCTTTAATTAGTAACACTTTACATGGCTCAGTAAAGCTTAATTCAACAATTCAAAATATTAAAATAATAACAGTAACTGAGTTAAACCTAACCTGCCTTTCCATGACACTGAAACTGAATCTAGGTGGAGCTTTTGGGAAATTGAACGGCTTTCATACCTCAGTCAGGTTGGATCTCCTGTCATCAAAAATCCCTGTACAATAAATGTAAAGTTTGTGGGGCAGCACTTTATTTGAAGAGGTGTGTATAACACTGACATGACACTGTCTGAAACACATCATAACACCTCTTATGAACATGACTCTTCATGTTCATGACTGTCGTCATGATGTGTTATTTGGTAAATAATGACACTTTTAACGCAAAGTTGTACTAAAACTTGCATTAAAAGTCCATTAAAAGGGTCAGCTTTGCATTAAAAGTGTCATTATTTCCAAAACGACACATAATGACCACAGTCACAACATAACCAGACTTCATGACATGTGTTATGTTATGTTCATGACAGTATTATGTCAGTCTAATGCACACTAATTCAAACGAAGTGCTACAGTTTGTGGTTGTGGCTTGACAAAAAATCTAAAAGGTTTATGTAGTAAGAATAATTTAGCAGAATAGAATATTCGATTCCATTTCACATCACACCAACATCATGAATCTCCTTAAATGGTCGGTTACGGCCAAACGTATTGATAACACTACCTACTAGTGAACTTAAAATACTAAAAGCTTTCTCTGCATTTGATGAGTACTTTTAAAAATATAAACATATTTTTTATAGTAGAGTAATTTGGAACTAAACAAAGAAAAACTGATTTGATTAAGCTGCTAAAATAATATTTAAGTTCATGTCTGTTGTGTTGAAGTTCTGTTTCTACAGAAATAGCTATATCTGGCCTAAACAACTCTAAAGGGAAGAATAATATAGAAAACATATATATTTAGATGTTCTATATACTTTGATTTCAATTCCTTTATTTTTTTGAGCTCATTTCCAGATTTAATTTATGCTAGAAGATGAACTTAATGACTCTCATTTCTTCCATGAAAGACTTGGAGCTGCAGTAGAAGTCTTTGGCTGCCCGGTATGCAGATGTAATCACAGAGGAATAAGCACATGTCTCTCCTCAGCAGCACTCGGGACATCTGTCATTCAGATGAGGATGAATGTAGGTCACTGTTCCTCATGCCTTTGCCGAGTGGCGTCTGATTAAAACGACATCTTAAGGTCTCAGAACTCGGCTCACCCGTCACTGCCAAGTTACACAACATTTGACTTTTTTCACGCTCATGAGGACTGCGTAATTCTGAGTCCACCGTCAGAGAAATCCCCTGCCCCACGGTCGCTAATCTCCCTCTTCAAACAGCCGAGATTGGACAACCGCGCTGTCAGTCATATGGAGTGTTGATCCAGACCCACCATGAAACATCCCCAAACAGATGGCCAGTCAGCGCTACACGTGTGCACCCCCCACCCTTCCTGAGTAAAACACTGTAAGCTCCTTAGAATTTTATTCCATGCTTACCACTAATTTAGTTTTTTTTTTTTTTTTATCAAAGCAATCACAGACTTACTTTTGCGTAACTGAAAACCTTTGCTGCTAACTTTTTTAAATCACAACTTTTTGAATGTTACCCTAAATTCCTTTTACATAATGGGGGACACAACACATAAAAGATGTGCGAAAATGTCCTAATGAGTCCATAAATCCGCAGCAGTGCTTAAGACAATAGCATGCCAGGGGGCTAAGGGGTGTGTGTGTTTTGGGGCAGGGTGGCGACCCCCCGATACCCGGGCCCAGCAGGCAGCGGAGGAGGAGGCTGAGCCAGAACCAGAGCAGGTGTCTCTGCTGACATCTGCTTCAGTTCATGGGGAAAACACAAGCACCCTGCAGCTCCAGCACCAACAGCATCACTCAAGTGCTCCGGAGACGCACCAAGGTAGACCTTTATCAATTTGTTCCTCTGGCTTCAGAACCTCACTGACTCCTCACTGTTTCAGGTGTTAGCATCACTTTTTTATGGCATCTTCATTTTCATCCTCTGTCATCATCTGTCACCTCTGGTTTCCTGCGGTGCTGCTGTATGAGCTTTCCTTTTATCGCAAATTCTTGCTTTTGACTCCTTTATATCTTTTTCATGTTTTTGTGTAGCAGCTTAGTCTATGAAGGGAAAATAGGTTGTATTCATCACAGAGTATTAGGAGGATTTGACCCAGATCGCTTACACACATTAAAGAAAGAAACGGTTCCATATGCGGTCTCATGCAGTATTGATGCCGTCGTGTTTACTCATCAACCCACTTTCCTCCTGAATCTAATCAAGCTGACACGCCGGCCCCACGAGGTTCCTGATTTAGACGTGTTATTGATTTAAGTATTAATTCCACTAAAATGAATGTGTTTTCAACAACTCTGTAACAGGAACAGAAGTTTCTGCAGACGGCCTTTGGTTCTCTTTAACCAGTAGATGTTTTCTTTCTGTCTTCTTGCTTGTCCTCCCATCTAACAAGTGGACAATAGAACTCCGTACCTTCTGCCTGCATTAGTATTGGCTATTGATCTGTCAGTGCTTTCCTTAAACAGCAGATCATGAAAAGACAACCGATGATGGAACGTTTGGAGGAAGAAGATCTCTTGGGGGAGATTTATGTTAAACATAAGGCGGTGGGGTCTGACAGGAGTGCTTGATCAAAATTCTAAGCATGCTCCGGAGCGATGGCGAATCCCTCTCCATATGTGTCCTGTAAATAAAAGAAGACTCACCTCTGTAATCTGACCTGCAGCACGTTTCATCTCTGTCACCTCAAATACATTTAAAGATCCAGGCTGTTTTAATGAGTCTGGATGGAAACTGTATTGATTAGGACCAGTTTGTGTTAATCTTTTTCCCAGTGGTTTGCTCTTCTGCCCTGGTGTTCATGATTGGATTCGGCTCACGATGCTCAGCTTGTCCGTCCAAGGAAGTGCAGTTGCTTATCTCCCAGCATCCAATAAGCAAAAAAATTAAGTAAAAACAATTGTCAATAGGTGAAATTGATTCTGCGTTATGGACAGATTTGTGTGTTCAGTTCTGCAAGATGGAGAGTAGATCTGCAGGGTGTTCTCAGAGAGAACCAGGAGTAACTGGCATGGGTCTGAAATAAGCTGTGGTTTGTTTTCACAGCTTCTCTGATTCCCTGAAGGGAAACTATTAAAGTGAGACACATGCCTGTCTCTTCCTTGAGACAGGTGTGTCATTTAAATACTCTATATGCATGGTATGTGCTCATACCAGGGCCTGCCCAAGCCTTTTTGGGGCCCTGAGTAGATTTTAATTTACCAACATGCCAACACCAGATGCTTTATCATTCCTAAGCTGTGTGTAACATACCAGAGACCATTCGGATGTGTGGGGTCATTGCAGATGATGTTGCCTTTTCAAGACGTGCAGGGAAGAAGAACAGTAAGATGTGAAGCTACAAGGTATTGAAGTAAAGAGCTGCTGTTGTATTGTTGGCTGCAGGATGAATGTTTGCTGTGGCGTCAAAATTATCATCACATTACTCATATGATTCGTCTTCAACTTCCTCATTAGAATACATTTGTTTCACTACTTATTGGTCAGATTCCTTGGAATATCGTTCTTTTATTTCCCTCTGTAGTTTCTGATTAGTGTGTTGGAGAATAACATTCTTGACACAAGCCTTCTTCTACCTTGTCCACCTCATCTCCAAAACTAAAACTAAATTCCAGCGCAGTGCTACATTATGTTTGACGAAAAATAATTCAATTTTTTTAATCTCAACTCCTTTTGAGAACATAAATCCCATTTTCCTTCCATCTTTTTCCCCCAACTGCTCCTAATCCTTTCCAGGGTTTTGCGTGTTGGTGGGTGGGGGTGGGTGGGGATCCTGGTCAAGTGGGAGGCGGAGCACACCCTAAAGTAGCCGCCAGTCCATCATAGCCATATGTGCGTACACTTTCAGTCAGTTTACATTCACCAATTAAACTAAACGTTTTTAGGCAGTGGGAGGAAACTGAAGCACCGGACACCCCCCATACACTGAAAAAACATACAGTCACTCAGAGAGGGCCCAGTAGATGTGATACGGGAGGATTTGTTCTCGAAGGAAATGTTTCCAGTTACTCAACACACAGAGCCAGCTTGAACAAGCCGGTCTTTGTGACTGCAGGGGTCCGCAGTAATCCAGGGTGGGCTCTGTAGCGCATCTGTTTCCATGTCGTCTTTCTGCGATGCTTTTATCTGATGGGTCAAATCCACAGTAAGTTTATGAACTCATTTAGTTCCTGCTCATTCTGGAGTGGTTCTGTTTGAAAAAAGAATATATATATAATATAAAAATACATATTTATTCTCCTTTAAGCTTTTTCACATTTTGTCACTTTACAGCCAGAAACTACAACATGATTTTATGTGACACGAATAGTGCATGATGGTGAAGTCAGTGGCAAATGAAATAAGGCATACCAATTTAGTGTCGAAAGTGCCTCCATTGCTCTGACACACCCTAAACACCCAGCTAGATCTTCAATGGAACAGATTAGATCACAGCATATTCTTGTGTTAGAATGGTCTAGTCAAAGTTCTGTCCTAAATCCTACCGTTAGCACTAAGTTACAAAGAAAATTTGTTGGAAGTTGTGAATTAGGACTATTTTCCACCACTGAATCCAAAAAGGACATCCATTTTTCTCAATCAGGTCAAGTTTTGATTCTAATTTGGTTTAGAGAAACCTGATCTTCTGACTAAATTGATAACATTTTTGTGACATCATCAGCTCAGTTCCATTAATGTTTCTCATTTTAGGAGAAAAAAAGGTTTTCTAATAAGTGTATTAATTAGATAAGATCAGAAAGTTGACCTGATCCGACACATCAAAAGACTCTAAAACAGTTGAGAAACCCAAGACAGTTTTTTGGTTGTTGACCAGTGTAATCGGTGTCAGGATTCAAAAGGCTTCATCTAGCTGAACTTAAGTTATTTCACCAAATGTCAGTTTGGAACTTGATCTATCACCTTTTACCACATGAATCCAGGAAAACCGCTGTGATTTATATTGGCATATTTTATATCCAACTTCAAAATTGTTCACCATTTTGTGTTGGTCTACAACAGGGGTGTCAAACTCCAGTCCTCAAGGGCCGGTGTCTTGCAACTTTTAGATGTGCCTCTGCTGCACCACCTGAATAGAATAATTAGCAAGGCTCTGGAGAACTGATGTACACAAGGAGGAGGTAATTAAGCCATTTCATTCCAGTGTTTTGTACCTGTGACACATCTAAAAACTGCAGGACAGTGGCCCTTCAGGACTGGAGTTTGACACTTGTGCTCTACAACCTAAAATCATAATGCAAAATATTAAAGTTTCTGGTTGTAAAGTGAGAAAATGTGAAACAGTTCAATGGGGGGACAAATCATTTTTCTTAAAAAAAAGATACTGGGGTCCCTCCTGCCCAGAGTCACTGCTGATCTGGCTTCAGCCTGTCTGGGAACAGGATTATGGCTGACTGTGGAGGTGATGAAGATCCTCAGGCACCTACTGAGCCACACATGCAAACAAGCGCATTATCAACAACTCATTTAGTTAATATAGCTGAACACATGTCCTCCCTCTATTGATCTGCATATTTAATCTTGACAATACCGAATCAAAACATGATCCCACAAGACATTCAAAGAAAACATTCAAAGTTATTTAGAAACCAAACAGGGATGATTTATTCATGCTCCTAAACCAGCTGTGTGAAGCTTTTGTTCTTGGTTTCCTATCATATTTGAGCTATTTATGGTGGTGGTTCTATGTGGAGCTAATGCATGTTGGACCGGCTTCAAGTCTTTCTCTCGAAAGTACAGATTAGTATTTAACCTGCTTATCTGGAATGCAGCTAAGCTAACTGGGATCTGGAGTAATTAGATTGGATACCAGACGTGTATTCTCCTTATCCCATCCAAGACTGGATTTCTCAGTCTTTGTTAATTGAGTTTCCACAGCGAAACGCAGCACATCTTTAAAGCTTGTTGGTGGCTAATTAACTACAATAAAATCAATGAACTGCAGAGAAGCTGTGTGTGTGTAAACATCATTTAGTGTAAGATTTATTGTATTCTTTGTGATGGAGCTACATTGAATGTCCAGAAATGGTTCTTGAATTTGTATGTGAAATTTTTTTGTCATGAAATCTGAACCTGAATCTACACAGCCAGCATAAAAAAGACTAATTCAGACTCACTCAGTTCAGTTTCCTCTCTATGGTCTGTTGATGCTGTTGGCGTCTGGCAGACGATTCCGTAGCATTCGCTGTAGAACAGCCAGACTCAGAAATAGTTGCCTCCCATTGGCTGTCAGATTGCTCAACAACCCCATTACTAAGGCTGTTAGTTATATAGCAATTGATAATTATTTGTATATTTACGTAATTACAGGCACACTTGTGTTTTTGTGTGTGCTCCGGGGGCCAAGCGATGACATTCCATTGCCAATTTCACTTGCGTGTCTTTGTGCTCCAGCAAGAAAATAAGTCTACGTCTCAATCTCAGATATTTGTATTAGTGAAAAACAAAAGAAAGAAAGTAAGTGTTTTGAAGACAGCCTCCCCACGCTGTGCTCAGCTGTCCAGAACTCCATGATTTAACCAAACCCCGCTACCATGGTGACAGAAGCAGAGGAGCAGTTCATCTGAAGATCCAGACTCCAGAGTTCACGACACCAAGCAGGGGTTTGGCTGCTAGCGTGGAACAGCCAGCAGTCGTATATGGATTAAACAGAAATATTCCACAGTCACCAAATGTTCTCCGGACTTAAAAGCACAGGAACATGAAAAAGCTGCACTCAGAACCAAAAGTAAGTTGTGGAAATGTAATAAAAGCGTGCGTTTGGAATAAATCCCTCTGGTGATTATGGTGAGAACAGAGACATTGGGTCGTTTTGTCCTCTGCTGTGGCGTGATGGTCCACAGCTGTGGTAGCTGGCCTGTCAGGCCTGAGGAAGCAGAGACCTGGCTGGCCTCTGGAGGGCCTGGACAGGCAGGACACGAACAGGTCTGCTCTGGTTAAACACTCCAGGTTCAGATGAAGTATCAGGATGATATTCTGGAGAGGCAAGACGTTTGGACGCAGGATGTCCTTCAACCTGGCAACACAGTTACCTTACACTGTGTTGCCGGGGTAACACTAATGGATGGTAGTCTAATCATATGTCTGTATTGATTAACAAAAATCTACGGATGACCATTATTAATTTGATCGACCCTGACCAAAACAAACAAAACTTAGAGCCAGAACTTTAATACGTCCATTTAGATTAATTAATTACATACATTTTAACGTAATAATAGTTTTCCTATACAGTAACTGCTCTCACACAGTGTGATGTCGCCTCTGTCAGAAATAGGCCTTCAAGCATTTTTAGAATTTGTTTGTTGACTGTGTGCAATGTCAAATAAATCTGAATCAAATCTAAAGATCTAAAACAGCATCACATTTCTAAAAGCAGATGGCCTATATCAGCAGAGGGTGGTCAGTCTGAACTCTGACCCCTGGAGGATCAGTTACCCCACTTTCTAATCTGTCAGTGTTAAAGCACTGACATGCTGTTCAGACGCACATGGTGAAGTGTTGACCTCTTGGCACGGCCCCTGAATCACGGCCATTTCTCTGCTGTGGCACATCAGGGTGCGTGCGTATGAACAATTGCTTTATTTTAGGTCATTGCAAAAGAACAAACTACACAGCAAAGGTTCAAGTCAAATCGTTCTCCCAATCTCTGAGTAGATATAAACGAGGGGAGAGATGAAGGGAGGAGGTTAAATGAGGGGTGACATACTACCAGCAGCTGGTTAGAAACCTGCATGCAGCACATCCATGAATACATATACATCCTTGTACAAGAGAAGCGATTGATTTTCCTTTTGAGTGTGTCTGGAGTTTAACATGCATGATGAGCTGCTGGTTGATTTCTAGCAGTGAGCTGAGATCCATGCTCCTCATTCAGGATTATCTGCCTCTGAATACAACAGCAAGAACAAATGACACAAACAGCGCAGGCAGAGGAAGCTCCCGCCTCTCTTCAGGAATGCTTCATTTCACTACTGAATCCCCCCGACGTCGCCTCATCCTGCTGTCATTCCAAACTCTGGGAGGAAGCAGAGTTGGGATGAAAGGTCACAAAACGAGATAATCAGCTCATGTAGTTGATACAACATATAACCAAACAGACTGAAGGTAAAGAATAACTTTGATTGTAATTACATATATTCAAGATTGCAAAGGTGTTAAATCATTGTTTTTCAGTTAGTTTGTACTAATCTGATTCCAGACTCTGCAGCAATCTCTGTCGTCATGTTTTGCAATGTCCCATTTTTATATGCACAGCCAGCAAAATTGTACTTTATGCCACACAGATTATTTTATTGATCTGACTAATGGGTTTTACACTCCAAGCATCTTACAATGAAGTTCACAGTGAGAGAGAGAGAGAGTGCTACAGCTCCCTGGCTGTCTCATATTACCTACTCTTATACACACAGACAGATGAAATACTGCTTATTACATCTGACATGGTTTAAAGCTAAGTGCTAAGTTTATGAAGCTGGAAAACAATTTTCTTGGATGAGTTTTGTCCACGTTCATCTAGACCTGCACTGAAATGATATGAGCGTACGAGATACGCAGTCTGGAGGAGATATGCAGCAGAGATGCCAATCACAGAACTAAGTTTGTCACATGAGCTAAGTAAGAGCGGCACATGTATGTGTTGAGTCAGAAATATATTTGGAGGGAAATGAAAGGAGTCATACAGGATTCTGGTAGCACCATGTTAGAACAATATAGTTCAGCTAAATATAGCAAGAAAGACGCTGAGCTGGGAACACTGTGGTGAATACTGTTAACTGTAAACGTTCAGACCTGACCCGGTGGGCCCATCTGTCAGTCAAACTTCTCACTGCACAGCAGAATAGAATAGAATAGAATAGAATTCAACTTTATTGTCATTGCACTGTCACAAGTACAAGCAACGAAATGTAGTTT